>JAHDVE020001943.1:0-12099 GCA_022606495.2 Halesus radiatus | reverse complement strand
TTCCGTCTAATTTAAGTCCGGGAATGATATTCAGTGTATTTATATCAACATGATATATTTTGAGTTTTCTATCGCACTAAAGCACGCAGTAACAGAGATTTTACTCTTGCGAAGACGCATTACTTTATATAAACTTTAAATATTTCTTCAATAAATGTATAATCATTGTGCTCTGTTATTATTCATAAAAATTAATGGAAATACTTGGTTTACACCACTGTTTAATATATAAATATAAAAATGTTTCGGAAACGAAACTTCCCTCTTCAGGATACTCCGTACGCTAAACAAGAATGCATGTACCTGCCCGTAATACGAGGCACAAGGCTCTATATAATAATCCAGCGTTTTCAAATAATTATTTCGAGTACTCTTCCATTGAAAGATTGGACAGACCTGGTAATGATTATAGTTCATTTTTTTACCATTAAAACACTGTGTCTAGGCTAAAAATCAGTTTATTTGAATGTTTTTATTAAATTTATTAGGTTTTTTCACGTGCACCTTTTTTTCGTTGTATTTATTACGTTATGTTTCTATAAAACACCGACACGGGCGTAATAAAGGTTTGCTGTATTGTAAACACGCTTTACAACTGTTCATGTTTTTCAACATCATAATATTTATAAATCTATTACCAACCCATTGCGCTGTAACTAGCTACTTACATAGTATTTACCTTCTTACTTCTCTTATACTATGTTATTATATTATGTACTAAGCCACTATAGTGCA
Source organism: Halesus radiatus (assembly GCA_022606495.2). NCBI lineage: Eukaryota > Metazoa > Arthropoda > Insecta > Trichoptera > Limnephilidae > Halesus > Halesus radiatus. Next base: position 11,364 of record JAHDVE020001943.1, on the reverse strand, counting down.
GTTATAATGTGGCCACAGGTAAAACTGTTATTGATTACGCTGTAACTACTTACTTATATTGTACCTACTTACTTCTTTCACGCTCTAATTATTATTATAGATACTATATTATTGTACTTCTTTATATAAGTATGTGATAAATGTATCAACATGTAAAGGTCTTCCAGGCGTGATTAAATAAACAAACAAATATATTTCTTATTAATTTTATCGAAATATTACCACTTCGTGTGGTTTAATATAAACTTATATATATTTGTTTCATCACACTTTACCAAAATTGCACTTTTCTTTTCACAAGTTGTTCTTGGCCTCCCGGATTTAGCAAAGCGGTGATTATTGCCACGGCAACAGTTTCGTCACTGTTTCAAAACTCGTTGCAATAATTGCGCGCACATACTCGTATGGGTTACTTTTTACGGATTTTGAAATAGTGATAAAACTATTGACAAAATTCACCCATGCGCTTCTGGCCTTAGAGTTTACAGCACATATTGATTCATTGTTGTGCTCTAAACAAATTCGTTATTTTCTACCAAGCTTTCTCGAAATTCACCGCTTATTTCAAAGGTGATGCTTTTTTAGTCTCTTCTTTATATCAGTAAAAAGCCCTACAGTAGCAATGGGCAGCCCGCTCACTGGGTAGAGAAGATTATCTCCACATGTATGCACCTCTAACCACAGTTGACACTGGAAGAGGGGGAAATGTTCCCTGGCAATGTATGGTAAACAAAAAAAATTACAATACGATATTTATATCGTTACTTTAGAAAAAGTGCCTGTCTGTCTATCCAGATATATTACATTAAAGTTAGTAAAATCATTAAAATAAACAATTGCTTTCTTGGAAAGCAGAAATAAACAGATGACACTTAGACATAAAAACTAAAAATGAAACGCGAAAAGCGACACAACCTCGAACGATTTTTAATACAAAAATTGTTTTTCTACTGTACTTGTGTAAACATAAACTAGTATACTATGTGCATAGTGGGATATCGTGGTATTTTCCTCGTAACATATGTATATTCATCGACTAACGTCAACTTCATGCGTACAGCTTACAGTGAACATTAATTTATAATGGTGTGAAAATACCCCGTAAACAGTGCTGCTACACACGAGTATTAATGTAGAGTGGGAATGGCACTAACTGCTACAAGATTCGAACATATTTCTAAACACTTTCCGATGCAATAAATTACACATCACCGTTAGGATGCAATAACAACGCAAGTCTGAAATTGACATTTTCTTATTTAATATTGAATTTACACGTGTTGAGTAATGCTCTTGTGATTTGTGTGCAATATCGAACAATTGCACATTAAATGCGTAACTCAATCTTATCAATATTAATCAATAACATTATCTTTTTTTAGCACTCAATTTTAAACGCATATTTTTCTTCGTAGCGAAAGCCAGTACCTATCAAACACACATATATATAATTGTTTACTCTATAATACTTGTTTTTCTCATCTCTTCATTAGTACTTAACCATTATACTATACTCAAATTATACCAGTATACAAGACTAATTAATTTTAACTAAACTTGTCAATTTGACTGTCCTGAAATGGGATTTGTTTCCAGTTGGGCAGTCAAAGTCTTCTTAAATTTTATTGTTTAATAATGTGTGTAATAAAGTAAAAAATAAAAAAAATAATCCATTTATCGATAACGTTATATTTGACATGGTCGGGTCATAGAAGTGCCTCATTTGATTCAATGCTTTAGTAAGCAGAGCATACAAGCTTCTAGGCTTCGTTGTTTGAAATATGCATTCATTTCATAACCCGAATACACTGAGGTTATTATACAACATGCTAGTGGTAAGTGTATTAGAGTCGAATTGTATCGTTTAGGCCCCACGCAAAATATCTTACATTTTGTGCATAGAAAGAGTTCACAAGAAATATTAATATTTATTTTATCTTTGCATCTCTACGGACGATAATCTTATATGACCAACTACCACTTCTTAGAGACACGTAGACCCTCCACTAAAATACGTTTTCTTTTACTTAACGGTAACATTTAACAGTGAGATTCTGAATCGAATAAATCTCTTTGTACAAGAATCTCACTCTCTGGGACGTCGTCACAACCTCTTGAACAGTCGACCGAGCCACACAAACTTAATTGTGATCTCACCCGTGGAGAGCTAAGTACTTCCGAAATATGGTGGATCAAAAAAATCGATTTTTTTTAATGTTTTATAAAGCACTAGCTGATGTGTACCCGGCCTTACTCGGTTTTTTATTTATTTTTTTAAATTAAGTTATGAAGTTGTGTATTCTTGCTTATCGTTTGGGTTAAATTATTGATTTGAAAGCGAAAGAAATGCATTTTGAGGACTATTACTAACTCTAAACAAGAAATATATTTAAAAAAATTATTTCTTTCAAAATTTATTTTTTTCAAAATATCTAAGCAAAAAAGTACCTACTTGCATTTTCCACTTTTAAAACATTCTACCTAAACCTTTTTCTCTTGAATATGTAATCTGTGGCTAACCAGGCTAACCATTTTTTTTTTAAATAACTTTATATATTAATTCTAACCTCATTAAACATGGCGGGTTCAATGTTTTTCATATTAATTTTAAAACGTTATAGCAACAGTTTTACATGTTGGATTTCATTAAAGCTAATCTCTAAGCCTTCCCGTCCCTAATAAAAACAAACTGTGATATTTTAAGCGAAATCGGTAAAGTAATTTTCGAGAAAATCGAGAACAGACAGACAAACGTTAATTATTATTTATATAGATTCACAGGATTTTGGCATTGCACATACACTGCAAAAACAGTACAGTTATGATGAATTAGATAAAAAAATCTGTATTATTATGGAATATTTGAACAAATTGAATAAATAAATCAAATGAAGAAAAAATATTAAGGGGATATATTATTTTTAATTTGAAGCTTTGATAAAATACAAGTTTAAAGAAATAAGGTACGCCAATCCATTTAATTTTAATTTTGATCAATATAGACGTTTTAAGTTAAATACCAATATTTACATATTCTTTTACAGATAGTTTTCATAGTTAAAATAATTGCTAAAGTATTTTTTTCTCAAAACCAAGTAAAACACACGTAATCTATATGGCTTGTTGGGTGTGACGTCATTGGGCCTCCGAATTTCGCGTTGGGTAATTTCGCTGTGGATTCGCTGTAGTCGATTTTGTATGCATAAATTTAATTCTAAAAATTTAACTGATTTTAATTAAATAATTTTTTTTAAATGTCAGCATCCCGTCACTCTTATTTTTGCAGAGTAAACGTTTAAAAATGCAACCTAGCCGCACTTTCATTTTTTTCCGTGTTTCTAATATCCCGAACCTCATTTTTGAGGTTATATCCAAACGAGAATTAACTTTACCGTACATAATTTTATAGTATATTCGTCGTAAACCGTAACTAAACATATATAATAACATTATATGCCTATTTAGAACCTTTAGCCGAAAGAAAAATAACAATATTTATAATTCAGAAATGGTTGGTTGTCGATTCGCATGTGAATGTGTCATATTTAAGTTTAATAGTTTTTTTTACATTAAGTGCTTAAAGTCACCCAAATTAAGTTTATTCGCAAAAGCAAAACCAACAAAACATATTAAAGATAAAACAAAAAAAAAAACAAACAAAAAAAATTAATCCCAAAACAGAATACACGCGGACGTCAGATGTCTAGAATGCAAAGGTACCAACAGGGGCATATTGATGACATGGGTTTTTATTCACTTTAAACAAAAACAGAATACACGCGGACGTCAGATGTCTAGAATGCAAAGGTACCAACAGGGGCATATTGATGACATGGGTTTTTATTCACTTTAAACAAAAACAGAATACACGCGGACGTCAAATGTCTAGAATGCAAAGGTACCAACAGGGGCATATTGATGACATGGGTTTTTATTCACTTTAAACAAAAACAGAATACACGCGGACGTCAAATGTCTAGAATGCAAAGGTACCAACAGGGGCATATTGATGACATGGGTTTTTATTCACTTTAAACAAAAATTCATAAATTCTGTATATAAGTATATAGATAATAAAATATATATATTCAGAATCGACGTTTGCTGATCCGTATGAATATATATATATTTTTTTAAGCTATAATATTTTTCACTGATGTTCCTTACTACCATTGATTGTTGAAGTACATACCTATGGGGGCAAGTCATGTACTTAATTTTTTTAAATTTATATCGTAAATTATATTTGAGAACTTAAAGAAACAAACGTTTTTGTCCAACAGAACAATGCACGCATGTTCCGTTGGACATGGGGGTAATGTTCCTATTATATGTCTTCCATCGATGATTAATTTTTAATGTTAAGTTATCAGAGCTGCAAAACACAACTAGAGCTACGGTATTTTGGAATAATATGCATTCTTATGTGGCTTTCAAATATTAGACGTTCTAAAGTTGAAGGCGACGCAGTGGGAAGTAATGCAAAATCGTGTGTTTTTGGTTTAGAAATTGGATGGCCTAGAAATATCATAGATGATTTAATTAAATACTGCAAGTAGAACACAATTGGCCTTTTGTTCAACTCAGCATTGTTTAGGTGAGTTGTTTTATAAGTCTGGAAAAAAAAGTAGCAGACCTAAAAATATGTTTAAAATGCGAAATCTCCTACTCACAACACCCCTTTTCCGATATTGTCGTATTCTTCACCGTCGCAAATTAAGTTTTTATGATTACAACCGTAAAATATTTTATTATTTATGACTGAGCTTTACAAAATAAAAAAAAAACGCGTTTTGGTGATATTAAGCGGAAATTTCAACATTTTCGTCATCTGCATAAGAAGTTCGTGATTTCGTAGGAATTTTACTAAGTGGATCGCCTTTAGCATTATAAATGACTAAATAGAAACTGAAATTTTATACTTTTTCAATTAAAACAAAATAAATCAGTCGTATATCCTCAATTCAACTATTACAGGAGAGACTGAGTGTCAAGTATTTAGGAAGCGTTTCGAAAATAATATTAAAGTATAACTGCAGTTGATTGCTCTATATTGTTTATGTACTTTTCTATGCACCATAACACATACATAATACACTTCATTAGTTACAAGTCAAGTGGACGAAAGCGTTTCGTTGGAAACGATTCACCTATTTGGTCCCCTTTGTATAAAGTACGTTCTAACAATAACGAATGGGTTCATCACAAAATTTCTTATGTATATAAATTTTAAACTCAAAATTACAATTGATAATATTAATTAGATAAGTTTGATAAATCAATTGCATCCGATTAGGCTGTCTGACAGGAGAGTTATGTCAGAACTAGTTGCATTATATAGAATCATTAACAACCTAATTGACAGCCCTGCTATCATCGCCACTATTAAATTAAATGTACCAAGTAGAAGAACATAAGACAAACGGTAACATTTTACTGCACACCAATAAGACGCATGATCTGGCCAACAAGTTTGGAAGTATTGATGATATTTGTTGACTCCATTTATACACTAAATCGTCATCTATACCAACACTTTGATGAATCCTACAATATATAGTGTTGTAGTTTGGATAATGTAGCGTTGATGATTTGTGTCACAATACTGTTTTAGTTTTCTCTTTTATGTCATTGTTTACTTTAAAATCTCCATGTACTTATAATTTTTGTTAGTTCTTTATATTATGTTCTAAAATCCATGTAAAAGCCCATGTAAAAAAAAAACCTTTTCCCGTCACTTGTAAAATCACCATAAACCAAAACGGTATGAATAACATAGCTAAACTTTGTGTTAAATAAATGTCGATTTCTTTTATAAAGCACAAACCAACATGATGTCAGGCATGGGGTGGGTGGAGATAACACAGAAAACCAGAGGAACACGATTGCCAGTATTATATTCATGTTTTTTAATGCTTTTTTAATTATTTTTTTTCACTTGTTTCGATACTGTATTCAGACGGCGATATTTTAAAATCTAATTAATAACATTCTCAGAGACTGTTTTACAAAACACGTTTTCTGTTAATTATTAAGCAATAATTTAAACCTACGTGTTTGTAAATATTTTTATAACCGAGCATTTCTTTTCACGATCAAACTAATTGTTTGAAATCGGATAACAAACCCGAATAATTATTCTAGAATAAAGAAATATCCTTTGCATGTCGGTGGGTATATAACGAATATTTTAATTTTTGCGACACCTCACAAGAGGCTCCCTAGTCGAGGTCTACTATATGACCATGGTTCTGTTGCTACCTGTTCAACTGGCCACTAAGATTGACTATTTAGAAAGTCGTCTATCACCTGACGTACGGCAACACTAGTGACATCTACAGTTCATATATAATCAGCGGTTATCCCTAATAGCATTATTCTCTTCCTGTTGTTTGACTATATTAGAGTATCTCCTTAAAAATATCCCGCATATTATTATTACTAGATCACATTTATCCAGCTTCCTACACTAAATCTAAGCTATAAAAAAGTAATTAACAACAAGGACATTTCTAATAAATAGATAAAAAACGGAATATTCACTTTAGAATGTAATGAATGTGAGGCACAGTATGTAGGTATGACTACTAGACATTGTAAAACTAGAATCGGAGAACATGAACTCTGTTTACGAAATAATAAGTATTCCGAGTTTGCTAATCATTTATTAGAACAGGCCATAGCTTCAATAAAGAAAAAAACTAAGTATAAACATTCAAATATTTATATATAATACATACTTTTAATTTAATTTATTTAAAAAAAAATTCTATCCTGAACAAGGCCGGGTACACATCAGCTAGTATTAAATATCAATACACTCAGCTTGTAGGAATCCATCAACACATAATAAGTGTAAAAATAAAAAAAGCTTAAAGAGTGGGGTGGGTAGTTACATATTATTGTAGATATACGTATATGGTGAACGTTAATGACTTTATTAAAGTTTTTACCAAGAATTTCCATACACTGTCTAGAAAGGTAAAAAAAATCGTACATTTAGACTTACCAACCCCAAGTGGGAATAAAACAGAATTACACACTCTTAAAACCATTTTCAGATAAAAACATTTTTATGCAGCGTTATTTTGTTTCATAATTAGGTTATCCCAACAAATTTTTAATTTATGTGAATAATTTAGCACTCGGCACATTGCGAGCATTACGCTTGGTGCACACTGAACACTGCACACATTGTCAGCAGACCAGCGGAATAAACATGTGTTTTGTGCAGTCGATCAGCATATCCGTTTACAACAATACAGCAATGGCTGAATAAACAGATAAACTGCGCTACTTAATGCTTGCCACCGAATTCCTTTTGTCATCAATAGCACTAACTTACGGCCGTTCTTTCCAACTTTTCGAGTGATCAATCTGAGTCACCCATCAGCCAAGTGTTTTGTTAAGTATTAGCTCTGTTTGTCTGTTTCCAACCATTTTTATCCTAAATTGTTTATGGAAGTGCCCGCCCACTATAAAATAGTATTCACTTTCATGCACGATAAAATAGTAGCCGCCCACTTTTAAGACAATACAGTGACATCAAAATAAAAACTTTCAATATAAAATTAACATGGATTAGTTAAAATTGAATTTATCATGAATACATATGATATGTTTTAAAAACTAATACATAAACCAACATTGTATACTTCACAAACGAATGCGTAAAAAACATGTATGTTAAAAATATAATGTTGACTTTTGATAATGCCGCAAAGCACATTGTTCGGTTCGTACATTTGAAATTTGACGTTTCTCAATAAGTGAAAAAACTAAACAAAACGTAGCTTTTAATCAGTAAAATAAGTTGGGTTCTCTTCGATTTTATTTAAAACTTACAAAAATATGTTTTGACATTCAAAAACAGAAAAAACCTTGAATTGCGTAAAATAGATCGTAGACTAATAATGACATTTGACATTCAGTGACGCTTGTTCACCCTGTTGACACTTTTTATAACTAGTCTTCAGCTGAGGAGAACTAAATCGACAAAAATCGATATCCTAAATTGATCGTAAATTTGATCGAGAATTTCATTCGGAAGAGAGCGAATTTATGCATTTGAACAGTGTTGAGGCAAAATTTCGGGTCACCAGTTGCTCAGCAGGATTGGAAGAACGGCCGTAAGAACCCTTAATTTAACCCGGATTTTTACAGTGACAACATCACATAGATGTCAATTTCGTCCCGGATCACTTCCCGGATGGTTTCTATGATGTCAGAGGCGAGTCGAAGTGTTTAGAGTCCTACGAATAGCCATATAAAAATAACATTTTTTTCAGAATCGAAGATTGTTGGTCATATGCATGTTTAGAGGCAATACATTTTTTATAGGATTTCCTGCTTGTACAATATTTCGAAGGAAAGCCTTTAATAAAACAATACATCACAAAGTAACTACTCCACAATATAAAGAACTAAAAAAACGGTTAATATTGTCCATATTGTAATACTCGTTCAGCTACAGAGCGGTAGATAGTTTCTGCATCACCCTGGTGAAAGACCACCATTCATAATCGAAGGGTTGCTTTAAATGACATTAGCCGTGTTTGGTGACAAGATCTGAATAGCCAGGTACTTCCCCATCTTCTACTTCTCCATATCATTTTCCTCCTCCATTACCTTCAGCATCGCAACATACCGCAATTCGAGATGCCATAGTCTCACTGGCTCCAAACGGTTGGGAGCAGTTTGGACAATACTCACTTTTTAAAAAAGACACTCGTTCTAACCAATAATACGATTTTTATTTGTAGTTTCAGTACAAACAACACCACCAACATACACTTAGAATTAGAAAAAAATATCGTAGAAAATGATTAAATGTAATTTTAGCAAACATTTCAATTTCAATTTAAATTTTGCAAAAGGCATTCAAGTGATAATTTAATAGAAAATAATAATTTTATTAACTGTTAATTTAATAGAAAACAATACTGTTATTAACCGATTATTTAAAAAAATAAAAAGTTCATTTTTCAACTTAGTAAAAACAGCACTTTTTCATTTGACCATTCTAGTAAAAACGGATTTTCTGGTTATCAATATAGCGACACCGCTACTTATTCAACTGAACAAATTGAAATCGACATTTTTCGGTGTATCATTTTAACAATCACATCACTTTCGACTTTAAACATTCACGAAAACGGCAATTTTAATTTATCGTTTTGAATAGTTGTAAGATAATTACGGGTTTTGTGAGTACCGTGAGAGTGTGACTCTGCGTATTTTCTTTCCGAGAAACGAACTGTGACTCCTCTCTCTGCGACAGAAATTAAATCTGGATATCTATATTATGGAACTCTACGAGAATAATATAAGCACGCATTCTCCAAAGGACAACTCAACTTCTAGATTGGAAATTCATTCCTCTAGGTGTGACGAGAAAAATTAAATCTGGATATCTATATTATGGAACTCTACGATAATAATATAAGCACGCATTCTCCAAAGGACAACTCAACTTCTAGATTGGAAATACATTCCTCTAGGTGTGACGAGGAAAATTAAATCTGGATATCTATATTATGGAACTCTACGATAATAATATAAGCACGCATTCTCCAAAGGACAACTCAACTTCTAGGTTGGAAATACATTCCTCTAGGTGTGACGAGGAAAATTAAATCTGAATATCTATATTATGGAACTCTACGATAATAATATAAGCACGCATTCTCCAAAGGACAACTCAACTTCTAGATTGGAAATACATTCCTCTAGGTGTGACGAGGAAAATTAAATCTGGATATCTATATTATGGAACTCTACGATAATAATATAAGCACGCATTCTCCAAAGGACAACTCAACTTCTAGATTGGAAATACATTCCTCTAGGTGTGACGAGGAAAATTAAATCTGAATATCTATATTATGGAACTCTACGATAATAATATACACGCATTCTCCAAAGGACAACTCAACTTCTAGATTGGAAATACATTCCTCTAGGTGTGACGAGAAAAATTAAATATGGATATCTATATTATGGAACTCTACGATAATAATATAAGCACGCATTCTCCAAAGGACAACTCAACTTCTAGATTGGAAATACATTCCTCTAGGTGTGACGAGAAAAATTAAATATGGATATCTATATTATGGAACTCTACGATAATAATATAAGCACGCATTCTCCAAAGGACAACTCAACTTCTAGATTGGAAATACATTCCTCTAGGTGTGACGAGGAAAATTAAATCTGGATATCTATATTATGGAACTCTACGATAATAATATAAGCACGCATTCTCCAAAGGACAACTCAACTTCTAGATTGGAAATACATTCCTCTAGGTGTGACGAGGAAAATTAAATCTGAATATCTATATTATGGAACTCTACGATAATAATATAAGCACGCATTCTCCAAAGGACAACTCAACTTCTAGATTGGAAATTCATTCCTCTAGGTGTGACGAGAAAAATTAAATCTGGATATCTATATTATGGAACTCTACGATAATAATATAAGCACGCATTCTCCAAAGGACAACTCAACTTCTAGATTGGAAATACATTCCTCTAGGTGTGACGAGGAAAATTAAATCTGGATATCTATATTATGGAACTCTACGATAATAATATAAGCACGCATTCTCCAAAGGACAACTCAACTTCTAGGTTGGAAATACATTCCTCTAGGTGTGACGAGAAAAATTAAATCTGGATATCTTTATTATGGAACTCTGCGATAATAATATAAGCACGCATTCTCCAAAGGACAACTCAACTTCTAGGTTGGAAATACATTCCTCTAGGTGTGACGAGAAAAATTTAATCTGGATATCTTTATTATGGAACTCTGCGATAATAATATAAGCACGCATTCTCCAAAGGACAACTCAACTTCTAGGTTGGAAATACATTCCTCTAGGTGTGACGAGAAAAATTTAATCTGGATATCTTTATTATGGAACTCTACGATAATAATATAAGCACGCATTCTCCAAAGGACAACTCAACTTCTAGGTTGGAAATACATTCCTCTAGGTGTGACGAGAAAAATTTAATCTGGATATCTTTATTATGGAACTCTGCGATAATAATATAAGCACGCATTCTCCAAAGGACAACTCAACTTCTAGGTTGGAAATACATTCCTCTAGGTGTGACGAGAAAAATTTAATCTGGATATCTTTATTATGGAACTCTACGATAATAATATAAGCACGCATTCTCCAAAGGACAACTCAACTTCTAGATTGGAAATACATTCCTCTAGGTGCGACGAGGAAAATTAAATCTGGATATCTATATTATGGAACTCTTCGATAATAATATAAGCACGCATTCTCCAAAGGACAACTCAACTTCGAGATTGGAAATACGTTCCTCTAGGTGTGACGAG
>JAHDVE020001942.1:0-13695 GCA_022606495.2 Halesus radiatus | reverse complement strand
ACAAGAGTTTCTTTTTATCAACGAGATCATCTCCACTGATAGCTTGTCCTGCTCTTTCATCCTTGACACTTGGAGGACCGCCTGTAGCCCTAAGGCAATTTATGTCTGCATATTGGCTAACTTTAACTGGATAAGCTGGAAGGCGGCAAGGGGGACCCCAAACTGTTTGCGATCCAACGCATACCTTCTCGCAGCATGGAAACAAAACTCAGCGGCTCCTAGTGCACCCCAAGAGATTCCGAATCGAGCATTGTTTAGGCAGGAAAAAGGGCCTTTGAGTCCTTTTACAGTCGGGAATATATTCTCCTTTGGCACCTTGACGTCCTCCAAAACAATATCTCCCGTTATCGATGCTCGAAGCGAGAGCTTTCCATTGATTTTATTTGCCTTTAGGCCATCCATTCCTTTCTCGAGGATGAATCCTCGGATGTCTCCATTATCCACTTTCGCCCAAACTACAAAGACGTCAGCGATGGGAGAATTAGTGATCCAGCATTTTTCTCCGTTAAGAATATAGTTGTTTCCGTCAAGGCGGGCTTTTGTTTTCATACTTCCTGGGTCCGAACCATGATCAGGTTCTGTGAGTCCGAAGCATCCGATGAACTCACCGCTCGCTAGTTTCGGGATAAACTTATCTTTTTGTTATTGACTGCCGAACTCACTAATGGGATGGATGACCAACGAGCTTTGGACTGACAAGGCTGAACGGTATGCAGAGTCGACTCTTTCGACTTCTCGATTAATGAGTCCGTAAGCAGTGTATGATAGGCCTGGGAGGTCGTACTCCCGAAGTGTGCACCCGAGAAACCCGTTTCTTCCGAACTCTCTCATAATGGCTTTATCGAAGTTTTCGTTTTTATAATCATCGATAATCCTTGGCATGAGGACAGACTGACTGAATGCTCGAGCATTATCCATAGCCTAATAATTTTATAATAGTAGTATTACAAGTGATATGTGTTTTTTGTGTTTTTTGATGATTACCATGATTTCTTCTTCAGTGAGCTGGCTGGTGAAGTTGAGTGCATCTTCATAGTTGAACTTTTGCAGTTTCAAAGCGGCAAATGATCTGGAAATTAATTTTGTGAGCGACATTAGATTTCTTCTGTTTTTTTATTAATACTTTTTTTGTACAAATGTGTATAGTTATTTTTTTATATATATTTTATAAATATCTACTCGAAAGCTGAATTCTTTTAAAATATACATATATACATTTATATTATATATCTATCAGAATTTTTATAGAATTTACAGTCATATTTTTTCTGAAAGTACTCAGAACTATTATAGAAAACATAGAAAACCTATTTAAAAACAGGGCCAAATAATAGGAATCATCGAAAGTCATTCCGATACAACCGATTAATTTGTGGAGGAACGGAAGAAAAGGTTGTTCCAAACAGTCGGGCTGAGCTCCAGTTTGTCGGTTTCACCTTTCCGTTTTATCGAATGTATGTCCTGAGACTTTGCTCAGAAATTTATGGGTTCAACGTAAATTCTTCCAAATTTATTAACTCACTCTCATAAGGAAGCAGAAGAGCGTAGAGTTCAGTACAAGTTGGGCGCTCCAAAGGGTTTATCTATAGCATGTTGTCAACGATTCGGCCGAGTATTTTGCTGTAGTTTTGACCAAGGCAATCCTGGTGACTCTTCATATTTCTCACATTTAAGGAATAGGGGTTTCTAGTGTAAAGATAACTACAGTCGGATAGACTGCCGCACTCAAGCAGGGTCATCCCAATACTAAATACTTAAGCAACGCTTGGGTTGACCCCTCGAGGATACTACCCATTGGCAATTGCTTCTTCAATACATTATTCGGGAGCTAATATTTTTAGTGAATAAAAATAAGTTTTGGTGATGTTTTTTATACCTAACAAAGCCACAGCATCAGATGATTAAACTACGAGTTCGAAATTTGTGTGCTGGCCAGGCCATGATTCTAGAGCAATGAGTTTAATGATTCCATCCTCATTTATTAATACATTTGTAGCTCGAACATCTCCGATTTTACGACCGATCCGTTCGTATTCCTTTCCAGCCTTGACCATGCTGAAGAGCAGGTACCACATTTCACGCTCAGAAAATGGACGATTCAAAGTTCTTCGATTCTCAATTTAGTAGCCAAGCGAATACAAATATTACTCATAGATTAACTATACAAAGATTAAAAAAAAAATATTACATTGTTATGAATATTTTTTTAATGGAGAGTGACAGTTATTTTTTTTAATTAGTTACTGTGACGATGCCTGAGTTACCACACATGCCTACCTTTTGAAACTACTGTTGTATTGGCAACAATATCACTTATTGCGTCTCGGCGTTTTAGATTTGTATTCTCCCTCTATTCCACTACTCCATGTCATTTGCACTGGCTATCTTAACATCATACTCGATTACGTTCCCGGACCTGTTCGGAAGCAATTTGATATGCCCCAGACGGGGATGATTTAATTACTCAGCCTCAATACTTGGTTTACTCGGAGTCTGACCCATATTTTGTATTTTTAATTTTACGTCTCTAGGATATTAGAATAACCCTCTTCTACCTTTAGTATATAAAATATATAAAGTTTGAAAAATATAATAGATCCATAAATCTATAATGACTCATTGTTCATTTGACTGATATCCCAAAATAAACATTGACTTTTTTCGAAAAAACACTGCAAGTCAAGGGCTATCATAAAAGGGGAGTTATATTATTAAATAAAAAAATACTGTGAAATATTGACAGTATTTTAATACACAAATACCTATTAAATATCAAAAAACAATTTATTGACTAACATTGTATAATTAAAAAATATAGCTTAGATAAATCAATAGATAGTTTTTTTTTTCAATTTTTCTTTAAATACTAATAAATAAATATTGTTGATATAATCTATAGAATTATTAACAATAATAAAAAAATAAGTATATTTTTAACAACCTAACAACATTCATGACCCATTCATACGGATACCGACGTAAGACCAGACACAAGTTCAGAAAAGGGTTCAAACAAGCTGGCGCCATCCACATCGCCAGGACTCTGACGACCTATAAGATCGGCGAGATCGTGGATATTGTTGTTGATGGGTCCATCCATAAAGGCATGCCCTACAAATATTACCACGGCAAGACAGGTCGAGTCTTCAACGTCAACCCCCGCTCCATTGGCGTTATTGTCAATAAACAAGTCAGGAATAGAATCATCCCCAAGCGGATCCACGTGAGAATTGACCATCTCAAGAAGTCCACTTCTCGCTCTGATTTTCTCAATAGAGTTACCGAGAACGATAAGGTAAACTAAATACCCCCTCTAATATCTAATTGTTTTTTCTCCTTTTCCAATTTTTATTTCTCTAATGAATTTATAGTTGAAAACTGCTGCCAATAAGGAAGGTAGAAGGATCTCCACGAAGAGAATTGTGGCTCAACCTCATTCTGCTTACACTATCGAAAAACCGATATTAGAGTTTGGCAACCCCAAGGTTTTCGTCGAAATCATATGATATCCCTGCAAACATAAAATCTTCGCATATATCCAAACCCTTATTTAAATTAAATATCGAAAGGCAAAAAAAATAAAAAATTATTAGTTTTTTATTTTGGACAATAACCCTCATAAATAATTGTATTCAGATAAATACTTTATAAATATTTATTGACAATTACAATTTAGTATATAGATATATTATACTGAAAAAATATTTTTATCTTTAAATTTACATATATATTTATAAGTATCAGTATAATTGATAGAAAATTCTTCTCAGTCATAAAACTATATATAACTAATGTTAAATGTATATAACCTAACCTATATCTTGATATTTCGAAACCCTAAGATTGAAACGTTAATTGGGAGATAATTTGAACCCATCTAATTTATTATTTTCGATATGTATCTTTTACATATTGTTATAAATACCTTTTCAGAAAGATCGTTATGCACATTAGGTCTTATCCTCTGTAATTGTAAATTAAAAATTCATTACATTGCGTCTTGTTTTTTTGTTTAGGTTTGACCTAATGTGTAACTTATTTAACTAAAATATAAATCCAATAAAAAATATACATAAAACATATTAAAAAAAATGTTCAAATTTAACCCCAAAGTATCAATGCTTAGATTCAGTCACATAAGCGTCAGGTATCTCTCAATACATTAACAATCAGAAATAACTGGATTTGTACTGGTGATAATAGAGTAACAATAAGAGTGATAACTAAAAAAAAAATACTAATAAAGAAATAATTTTACATATTATAATACATATATACATTATATTTAAACAATTATTTTATTTTTAATCAAAGAGTTACTTGCTCGATCTGCAAATCAGCAAGTCTAGAGTCCAGGTCAAATTAGATCTCGTTCAGCGAACAGAAAAGAGCATCCTTGAATATGGGGTTGTAAGGCCTGATTTCCTCACGGTTGTTCATTTTCATTAAGCTCTCGAATTAGTCGCATTCGAAAATCTCCATAGTCGACTTTCTCTCCTTGAGTCCCGGCGTATTGTAACTATGGTCGAGTCCTCGAAAAGAAGAGCCGTAGTAGATATCACAAGAATACTTCTTGCGGAGGGGCTCGGGACTGATGAGAATGCGGACTGGTCTGCGTTTTTATGGGGTAATAGGCTACATCGTTTATGTATTTTTGTTTGAATTGCAAATAAATAATAATAATAATATTTGAAGTATTTTTTTGGATGTTTCTTATCAAAATAATAGAATAATAATTATTATAACACAATATACAAAAATAACATCACATTAAAAACAACTATTACGATATTCTGGTATTTATTAACTGTTTATTGTAGTGATAATAAACCATAATTAGGTTCATAGATATGTATATTTTTTAATGGATACTATTTAATATAATTTAGTAATATATCACAATTTATCTTTTATTTTCTTACTCTGTTTTTACTCTGTTTGCATTAATTAATTGTTTATTGCATGTTTCTATTGTTTAAGTAAGTGTTTGGGTGACATTTGTTCTCCTAAACATTCACATTCAAAGCATGCTAGGACTAATCTAAAAATATTCTGATAAAAACGAATTAATAATCGAAGTAATAAATTATATCAAATCCTACCATTAAAATAATAATAACAACACACATATATTAAATAAAGAGAAACGAAATTTGAGAGGGGGGGAAATAATAATATAAATATCAGTTTTCATCAATATGTATCAAAAATAATTTGATAGTAATTAATTATAAACACCAAATTTTGAAAATATCTTTTTAATTTTAGTTTTATGGAAATAAATAGTTAGAATAATCCAGCTAAAATGCATACTATCTATTTTTCCATCATTTTTTTTAAAATTAAATATTCTATGTTCTCTAAAATATAGAAACATAATAATACATATATAATTTTATAAAAAGTAATAATAATATTGAAAAATGTATTTATCAAATGTTTTTTCATCTGAGACAGAGCAAATAATCAAATACGGTAGTATTTGCTGGGTTTTAATAAATCTTGTTTGGCTTTACTCTGGTAAAATATCGCGCTGATTAATACTTTGCGCTATAAATGTTGGGCTAATCTCACGTTGGCTGTCTTGTTTATCTTTTGCAAAGAAATTTCCAGCGAGTTGCTCTTCTTGTGGGTTGGATAGAAAAATGAAGGCATAGTGGAGTTGCTCTGATGTTGCGTAGATATATTTTTTGATACGTCTTAATGTTTCTACTGAGAACCTGATTTTATGATTGTATCGTTTTTTGAGAATGCTTGGCGTTGCTGGCTGAGTGTCATCCTGAAAACTGTTCGATGATCCAACTGTTTTTTAGCGTTAGTAGGGTGGGATCGTTTGTATTATTTTTTTGGGAGAAAGGTGTCTATGATTTCCACTCCTTTTTTGGCCAGCGAGTCATGATTTTTATGGCTAGCAACTTTGTTCTATTTGTGTGGATTAAACCTGTGATATAGATCCGTCTTCGTGGAGTCAGGCTTATTACTTTGAGTATGATAAGTCCTCGTGTTATTATTGTTTTTGCCTGGACCCTCTTATCCATGCTTGATAATTTCGAGGAGTTGTTCTCCTAGATTGGGTTTTCGAAACAGCTCCCCGATCTTCGACGTGGCTGGAAACAGTGGCGAAGGGGGAGATTGTGGATGCTAAACGTTGATTAGCTTTTGGGAGGAGGAGGAAGGACTGCTAGGGACAGTGCTGATCTTGAGCATGCGGAACTGGATTTCGCATTTCCTCCTACTTCGAAGAATATTGTTACTATTGTTAGTTCTTTATTTCTAGTTCATAACACTATATATATATAATAGTATGAATTATTGATTATACAATATCTATATATGTATATTCGGGATGAAATAAAATATTGGGAAGAAAAAGAATACAGTAGTTTTTTTTTAGCGTAACATAATATTTTATTCAAAGATCTAACTATATAGATATCAAATTAATAAAAACAACTAATGGTGAAAAATATTAAATAGTTCAATGTCATCATAATGCGAATAATTGAATATTTTCCATAAAAACACTAGTATCGTGTCAGATGTTAAATTGATCCCATATATACAATTGTGGATTTTGCTTGTGAAAAATAAAATAAAAATGGATTTTTTTTGTAGATATAATAGATATTTGGATTTATTATTATATAATGTGTTTAGATCATCACGCATACAGAGTATCCTTCTTACCGAATTTAGCCTTCTTGATTTGAGCGACGTCCATGAGAACCACGGTCTTGCATCTGCCGATCACGATAACTCTCTTCTTCTTGCACTTGGTACACTCGAGTCTCAGAGAGATCTTCTTCGTAGTCTTGGCCTTCTTCCGGAAGATGGGTTTGGTTTGCCCTCCGTATCCCGACTGCTTTCTGTCGTAACGCCTTCTGCCCTGTGCAGCTGTGCTCTCCTTGCCCTTCTTGTACTGGGCGACTTTGTGGAGAGTGTGAGTCTTGCAATCCTTATAAGGGCAATAAGTTTTTCTTGCCTTTGGGATAACCACCATTTATTTTTAATATATATATAATATATAATATATAATAATATTTATATTAATATTAATTTTAATTGAATTATTTTACCTTATATACGGATATTTTTAAAAATATAATATTGAATCGGTGATAGTCATGAATAGCTATGTATATATAAAATATGTAATTGCACACACAAGAGTATATATTGGTAGTCGAAATAATATAATCGATTAGACATAATATTTACATATATCTTTTAGAGAGATATTATTATCAATTTGCATTAAAAAAAAAATACATCCTATTCTAACAAAATGAAAGTTTCGAATCTCAACCCCTCTTCTAAAACATTCAAGAAAGACGTGACCAATTTCATCACTGAATACACAGACAAGGCCGAAAAACTCAAAGAGCAGAAGGAGGAACTCAGAGTTTTGATCGGAAATATCAAACCCGAATTCCCAGAACAAGCAGCCCGTCTCGCAATCGTGATGTCGGATATTGAAATCGCGGACCGGCAATAATATCTCGCAGCGAGAGCTCTCATGAGTATTCCTCTGAATAACCCTGCCATAAACTTTACGCTAGAAGAACGAATTGTAATTATTTATATAAAAAATAATAACATATTTTTATTAGTTTTTTTTTTTAAATAACTTTTTTTTATATATTTTTGTCAATTGAAACTAAAATTTAGGTAATACTTATAAAAGTGTGTGAATTTTGCATTCAGATCGGAGACACCTCCACCCCGATGTAGAGCTACCATAAACTCAAGGGGTACAATTTCTCGGATTTGATCAGACAGAACTCTTTCACAAGTGGGAATGGTCCTGAACTGCAGGCTCGAGCACAACTCATCGAGGCCCAGTTCCTTCGCGATCAGGTTCATTACATTGAAGCCGGAAATATCTATCTCAGCTTGGCCGTCAACCCAGTCATGCAGCAGGATGACAGATTTATCATTGCTTTCGATTCCGGTATCATCTGCGCGGTGCTTTCCTCGAATAACTTCCGCAGGGCTCGACTCATCTCCTCCTTGTACGAGTCTGCCCAGGTAAAGCGAAGCGCGTTCTACCATCTTCTGGAGAAGCTGCTCTTCAGCAGGCTGTTGAGCAAAGAGGACATCAATCAGGTGAGAGAAGGACTTTCGCATGCTGAGAATAGGGAAGATGACGATTCCTTGACTTAACTGGATCGTGCTTGTTTCCAACACAATATATATTGCCTATCAAAGCTGTTTGACACCATTGCTTTCGACACTTTGGCAGGCTTCGTCACTATTGATCGACCGGCGATCCTAGGACTGATTGAAAAGATGGTGGTAGATAAAAGATTGAATGCTGAGATTGATCAAGTTGGAGGATACGTCACCTTTACTAGGCTTCCAGGTATTTAATTTTTTGAATTTTATTACTATGTGTTTTTTTTTTTAATATTTATTGTTTTTTAGGAAGTTCATCTGAGAAATAATATGAAACACGAATCAGCACCTTTTGTCAAAGGCTCCAATCTTTTATTGACGACCACAAAAAAATTTGACGACGATTATTTTTTTTATTATTTTTAAGATTATAATTATTCTTTTAAATGTTATTTGGATATTTTTTGAAATAAAGCAAAATTTATTCTCCCAGTCAAAACATAGTAATGTTAAAACAAACTAAACAAAACAGAATTAAAGAAAAAATAACTATTTCTTATACCTCGTTTGTTACTATTTGCTGCCCTCATAAAAATATATATACATACACATAATTGACCAGTATTTCAGCAATAGTCAGTCAATTCGTATCGTAATTATCAACATGCTGTGCTTAATGAGCCACCAATTCGCTGCTCCTCGAGTGTTTATTCCTCAATTCAAAATATTCTTCTTCTTGCGCAACAGATTGATTGGGTTGATTCTTCATCAAGACATGCCAAGTGACGAGTAAGACGGCGAGGATCGTGAGAAACAGAAGTTACACAACTAAGATTGCGGTGAACTCAGGTTGAGAGTAAGCGTAAGGGGATGTCATTATTTGAAATGTTTGTGCCTAATGATATAGATATAAATAATAAAAATGTGAAATATATTATATAAATATTTATAACCATATTTAGATAAATATATTTGTGATATTCCTTCCTTACAAATATATTTATAATTGGAGTTTTCTTAATAAAAAAAATATTTTGATCATTAGTGGTGTTCTTTCCACTTCTAAGGAGTTAGGTAGTTATAAATTTATCATTATAGATTCGAAAAAAAAGAGT
Organism: Halesus radiatus; assembly: GCA_022606495.2. Lineage (NCBI taxonomy): Eukaryota > Metazoa > Arthropoda > Insecta > Trichoptera > Limnephilidae > Halesus > Halesus radiatus. Next base: position 4,465 of record JAHDVE020001942.1, on the reverse strand, counting down.
GAAAATTAGGAGTAAAATTATAAATAGCCATTTTTAAAGCTTTCTTGACGAATTCCGATAAAACCAAAAAGTCAATAAAAACTCCATAATTCAATGCTAAATTATATGGTCTGCATGCATCGTTTTAGATTTCTTTTTTTTTATCATAAGAAAGAGACTTCTCATTTTTTATTTAAAGAAAGTATTTCTAACCGAATTGATCATAATTTACAAAAATGGGGAAATCATTTTTTCTAATTGTTTAAAAAATATAAGTTCAATTCACTTCCATAATAAGATATATATATATAGTTATACGTATCTATATTATCTGTAGTTTTTTTATACCCATCGACTCCCTTATTTTATCTCGCAATCCGATTCTCCTTTTTCATATCGTTCGAGTTAATGAATGACAATATATCTATTATAGATAAAAAAATATTTTAATAATCTTTATTTCATTTATAAAAAATATTTTTTAATACTTATTGCTTAATAATGTAAGACTCATTCACCAGCGACCACTCAATCATGAGTTCGGAAGACAACCACTAAGGAGTTTTAGTGAAATTTTAAGACTTGCTAGTTGACAGCAACTCATAAACAAGCTATCTAGGCTTATTCGAAGACGAAGTCAGTTTTGATTTGAATATTATATTAAGGCAAGATATTCTTGTCTAACTGGAGCCATTAATAATTGCTCCAAAATCCCAAATTACCCTCTCAGCCCCGGAAGAAATCGACTCCAACTCTGTCGATCATTCCAAAAAAAATTCCCCTGGATCCTATTCAGAGGTGCGAAAGAATGAGTCGAGATCGTTCAACAACTGGTTTAAAAAACACCTTTGCGGACTTGAAGGTGGGAAATACAAGAAGGCTTACGGTTTGGCTTCAGTTGGACTCAACGTTAATGGATGTTGCAAGCTTTTTTTGCCGAAGACTTGCTTCAACTTACACAAAATGGTGGAAGGACTGGATGTGATTGAAGAGTTCAAAAAGGCGTGCTTGCCTCAGATTCCCAAGAAGCCAATCGAAACCCAGGATGACTGGAAACATTACTTTGAACGAAAAGTTGAAGAATTGGAAAGGGCCCTCGAATGCAACAGCGACCAAGCCCTCGGAGATATGGGCAGGTATCATAGAAAGTGAGAGTCAAAATGATGAAAACATATATATCCAGCCCCCCAAAAATTTATTTGAAGGATAAATCAATACCTCACATACGAATCATCTTATGAGGTCTTTTTTATATAATCTGACAGCGAATTGGATATACAATATATATATATTTATTTAACAGCAGTTACGACTCGCGAAACTATGACTGGGTTCATGATTTTAGACCCTATCCTGAGGGGTTTTTGGATTTTAAACCCAACTTCTAACTTGATGATAAACAATAAAAATCCATTGGCCTAAAATTAAAGATAATGGATTTGGGATTTTGCATCAATATTTTTATGTATCAGGAATTTATAACATTTTTAGTAATTTTTGGGAAAAATCACGACGAAAACAATAAGAATTAAATATTATCCGTACCTATATTTAAATTTAATATCTAATTAATTTTGATATGTTTATTATTTTAGGATTTTCATTTTTTTTTAATCAATAAACAACAGCCATTTGAACTATATTACTTAAATAAATCCAAATATATATATCTATATATATATACTTTATTTATTATATACCTTACAAATGCGGAAAAAACTCAAATCACTCACGTCAGAGGATATGTTTTAGAGCCCTGAAATGAAACCCCAACGCTAAAAACGAAAGTACATCAAAAGAAAAGCGAAAGTCCAAAAAGAAAAGAAGTTAAAATATATTGCAAGGTATATAATTAAAACAACTATGCTTTTAATAAATTCATATCTTTTTAGAAATAGGAAAATATTATCGCTCATTCTGAGCTACTCTCTCGGTCAACGCGACCCCCGAATCCCTCGAATCTCCGAACCCCCCAAGAGTTGCCCTGTGGAACGCAGAAGAATCCACGAGTATTTTAAAGATGGATTAAAAACGCTTCTACTAGAAAAGATTAAGGCAATTAAAGGATACGAGTACTAAGAAGGGGAGAGGGTCGCCGATATTGAGAAAGAGGTGGAAGAGAAGATGAAAAAAAAGTCAACAGAAAAACAACGGGTCTTAATTTTTATTTATAAGATGAGTTCATAGTTTCCTCAACTTGATGTCCCGGAACTTTTCTTGGATTTTTATTCCGAATTTCGAGCGGGTAGACAAGGAGGGACTTAAGAATAGGCCAAACGAACTATTCGGGAAGATTGGCACTTTCTTGAGTATTATTTGATTTCGAAGGAACTGATCAAAAGAAAGTATGGAAAATACGAGGAGATGCAAGCTTTTATCCGTTAGTTACCTGTAGCCTAAACAATTGAATAATGATAAGATAAAAATAGAAGGTAGAGTGCTACGTTCTGATATCGTTTAGTTCATCATTAAATAAAATCACCCCCCTTTTTTTTTTAAAGTAAGAGAATAATATTGTATAATAACTTGCATTTTTGAGAGAGTAATCAATTCAAAATTATAGATAGGAATTTATTTTAGAATCTTTGAAATTTTATTAATTTTATAAATAATATATCTATATTTGTTAAAATGTGTTATAAAGTGAAAAAAATAGTTGAGTCGAAAAAAAAGGAAAATATATTTCTTTAGTATAACCCGATATCAACCCATATTCTTAATATGTGATATTATGTGGATAAATAAAAAAACTATTTTTCAGAAAGAATGAGAACATAAAAAAACCATAATTATCTTAATCTTCTTCTTATTTTTCATCAGGTTTCAGTAAGGTTATTATTCTATAATGTATTATTATTATTATTATCATTATTATTATTATCATTATTATTTCCTCTCAAAATAAATTTCTGTACAAGCTAATATACATTTTTATTTCTATTTATATCATTTTTCATATAATATAATGAGAACGTCTGGTATAATTATCCAGCCTGAAAAGGTGGGTATGGCCAAATCCAGAAAACAAATATAACATTTAGATAAAAACCTTGAGGACAATCTTTCTTAAATTCATACTAAGAATAAGTAGCCGGATGGACTGACTCTTTTAAACAATCGTCGACTCAGCCTGTTCTCTAAAAATGCCATCACCGAACAACAATACCCGACCGAAGATCTCTGTATAAACAGTGAAACCACTACTATAATGTATTCTCCCACCGTTATCTCTGTTATTGAGGAGTCTCCTGTTTAGAAGAATAAGAATTTCTTTGAAGGAATTAGCGATTCCATGAAGGAAACAATAATGATGGACGCAATATTCACAATATTAACATCCTATGATGATGTATTTAAAGTAACTGAACTGCAACCTGAAGGTAATGAAATTGAATAGTTGAGTTGTTCCAATGAGTACAGGAACACGCTGTTCAGTAACAGCCTTATTTCCAAAATCCACAAACGCTTATAATAATAGAAGCAATCGAAAAATGACCAAAGGTCCTCTATGAAACACTTCAAAAGAGTATCAGGTCATCGAACATCAAAGAAAATAACGGAGCCCAACATCGAGTTAGTTAAGCCTAAAAGACGAGAGAACAATAGTAAACAATATTTCAAGCATTTGATACCGTTGCCAGATGCAATTGAAGCAGAACCGGAAACTGATTCAGAAATAATGGAGGTACTGAGAGCTGAATACCTCAAGACCCAGTCAACGGCGCAGAGTGGGAAATGGAAAAATAATTCGCTATACTTAAAAGGCATCCAACAAAACAGGTTGAGTAATTATTCGAAGAATGACTAATTTAGAACAATTTCTAAGACAATTACGGACTAACATATAGACTCTAAAAGTTATAATCACAATAATAATAATAGTAGTAAAATAAATGATTATCATCTCCGAGTGAGTATTGGAAAAGGGTATCAAGGACGGTATTCTAAAGACAACAGTTTACTCAATCTTAGCCAAGGAGGGGGCTTTAGCACAGATAGTGGCAATACTTACTTCTTGGCGCTTCGGAAAGAGGTCCGGAACAAAAACAATAATAAAAACATATACAACTAATTTGCATTCGATTACGATAGTACGCCGATCGCTTTGAAGGCATTGCGGCATCCTTCCAACAAACAAGGGTCATATTAGCAGTCAAGAGAACAAACGATTGGAACTCCCCAATTCGGAAAAGCCACTCCTACCTAGTTCAGTATTTCAAGGTTTAATGAAATCCACAACCTCACAGGGGAAGAATCGGAAGGGGGACCAACCACAATCTACAAACACCCCTCTTTGTCGTTGGGATTGTCTTTGCAGGAATCTCCCAATAGACATAGACCCTCGGTAGAATCCTCAGGAAACCTCCTCGCCAAGTAACATTCTAATTCTTCATTTTCCGCGCTGACTGTTCCATTAAAAAGCGTTGTGGATATAAAATAAGCTAATCCATCCTCGCCTAGCAGTCTATTTCCTGAAAAATCAAGT
>JAHDVE020001941.1:0-235952 GCA_022606495.2 Halesus radiatus | reverse complement strand
AGCAGGGCCGTGAGCAGGGCCAGACACTTCGGGGTCGGGCTGTGCGAGGCTGCGCACTTCAGGGCAGCAGTCGTTGTCGAGTAGATGGGGCCCGCCTATAGCAGGGCCGTGAGCAGAGCCAGACACTTCGGGGTCGGGCTGTGCGAGGCTGCGCACTTCAGGGCAGCAGTCGTTGTCATGTAGATGGGGCCCGCCTATAGCAGGGCCGTGTGCAGAGCCAGACACTTCGGGGTCGGGCTGTGCGAGGCTGCGCACTTCAGGGCAGCAGTCGTTGTCATGTAGATGGGGCTCGCCTATAGCAGGGCCGTGAGCAGAGCCAGACACTTCGGGGTCGGGCAATGCGAGGCTGCGCACTTCAGGGCAGCAGTTGTTGTCATGGAGACGGGGCCCGCCTATAGCAGGGCCGTGGGCAGAGCCAGACACTTCAGGGTCAGGCAATGCGCAGCTGCAAACTTCAGGGCAGCAGTTGTTGTCATGGAGACGGGGCCCGCCTATAGCAGGGCCGTGAGCAGAGCCAGACACTTCGGGGTCGGGCAGTGCGAAGCTGCACACTTTAGGGCGGCAGTGATCGTCGTGGAGATGGGGCCCGCCTATAGCAGGGCCATGTGCAGCGGAGCCAGACACCTCGGCGTCGGGCAATGCGACTCTCCCAGGGCAGCAGTGATTGTTGTGGAGATGGGGCCCGCCTATAGCAGGGCCGTCAGCAGAGCCAGACACGTCGGGGTCGGGCAATGCGCAGCTGCAGACTTCAGGGCAGCAGTGATTGTTGTGGAGATGGGGCCCGCCTATAACAGGGCCGTCAGCAGAGCCAGACACGTCGGGGTCGGGCAATGCGCAGCTGCAGACTTCAGGGCAGCAGTTGTTATTGGGTAGGTGGGGCCCACCTATAGCAGGGCCATGTGCAGAGCCAGACACTTCGGGGTCGGGCAATGCCAAGCTGCACACTCCAGGCCAGCAGTCGTAGTGCAGCGAGCAGCAAAGCAGCTTGCGGCAGGGCTGCGAGCGGCGAGGCTGCGAGCGGTAGGGCAGCGAGCGGCAAGGCTGCCTTCGGTAGGCCTGCGAGCGGCAGGGCTACGAGCGGCGAGGCTGCGAGCGGCGAGGCTGCGAGCTTTAGGGCAGCGATCGGCAAAGCAGCTTGCGGTAGGCCTGCGAGCGGCGAGTCTGCGAGCGGTAGAGCAGCGTGCGGCAAGGCACCGGGTGGCAAGGCTGCGGGGGGGGCGGGCTGCGAACGGTAGAACAGCGGGCGGCACGGCACCGGGCCGCAGGGCTGCGGGGGGGGCGGGCAGCGAGCTGTAGAGCAGCGTGAGGCATGGCACCGGGCGGCAGGGCTGCGGGAGGGGCGGGCTGCGAACAGTAGAGCAGCGGGCGGCAGGGCACCGGGCCTCAGGGCTACGGGGGGGGGGGCGGGCTGCGAGCGATAGAGCAGCGTGCGGCAAGGCACCGGGCGGCAGGGGACCGGGGGGCGCGGATGCGGCCGCCCCGGTCGCCTCGGGATCGTTAATATTTCCCCCCCTCAAGGATGCTCTTCCTAGAGCGTAGTGAAGAGGCCATCTCTGCTCCGCAGAAGGATCCTGAGAATTGCGTAGGAATTGTGTGGCTAGGTAGCGGACAGTACGCTAGATGCTGGGCCTCCGGGAGGGGTGATGCACCAGGCGCCGTTGGCTCAGTGGTAGGCGACCGTGGTTGCTCAGGCGGCCGTAGCGTGTCGAGCTGTGCTGATGCGTCGAGGGGCCTTGGTGTGTCAAGTGGTCGCGCTGTGTCAAAAGAGCGTGATGTGGGGAGCTCGAGCGGCTGCCTCGAAACTCCCAATGCGGCGATCAATTGCTCGATCTGCCGAGCGGAGTCCCTGCTGCGTTTTCTCTCTGCGCGTAATTCTCGTTGCAGCTGACGAAGAGTATCCTCAGTAGAAGCTTCACTATCGGACGTCAGGTGCTCATCCGCGAAGGTAGTGGTAGTCCCTGTAGAGGCGGGTTCGGTGGCTAGAGCCGCTGCCGAGGCAGCTTGTGCTCTGGTGGCCCGGGCAGCCGTACTTGATTGTTCGGCTCCGTATACAGCTGGGCTGGCAAAACTTGGGCCAGGGGGTGTAGGGGGTGCGGGGCTGGGCCCCTCAGGGTCACGGCTTGTGACATCTCGTTTGCTTGCGTCTTCGGGGGCACCTTTGCCAGAGCGTAGATTTCGGGACATCTTGGTAGCGGCTGGGTACTAGATCCGTAGTCCGGGGATCACTATGTGACTTGATCCGTGCTCGAGAGGACCACTTGTAAGCGACCATTGTCGTTACAAGACTGTAAACATGTAGGTGCTGGTCAAGTCGTTATCGTATCCGTGATGTCTCGGGCGTCGGGCTCGCTCTGGATTTCCAAATATTGTTCCTTGCAAAAGGGAAACAATGTCGACTTTTGTAGATTCTGCTGTGGTCGGGTATCCAAAGGTGAGAAGTCAAAGGCAGTTGTCCGATGGAGGTAAGCAGTGGTCAGAGTGAAACAAGGCGAGTGGTTCAGAAGTCAGAGCGGGCGGCGGGCAGGGAGGAGTACTTGTCAGGCTGGGGATGCAAGTGGCCTGCTTGCTTTGTAGGAGACGGAAGTCTCGACTACGACCACTGGCCGGACGGTCTCTACTCACTCGTCTCTGTCCACTACTGACCTTGCTTCGGCCAAAGTCCCCCTTTTTAATCACATCCGAACTATTCTTCGGGTTCCTTCGTGAACTACGAACTGTGGCTCGGTGGCTTTTAATTAGTTCGCTGTTAATCCCCGTAACTGCCTTTTCTGGCGACTGCGAAATTCCCGGGATTTAAAGCCGGGCGTTTGTAAATTACCCTCAGGTAAACAGACCTCGGGTACCGTATTATGGATTAGAATAAATCGGTGTTTCCCGCACTTATGGCTTGTATCAACATAATGTCGCAAAATTAGAAAGAATCATGATTATGAACAATCGATCACGTCCGTTACACATGGTAAAAATAATTTTAAAAGTTTCACTTTTTCAAAGACCGTCAAAACGCTCCAAATCTATGGCCGGTCGGCCTTGATCAGTTTCGAGGTTAGAATGTCAAATTTTAAAACAAGGATGAGCTTTACCGTACATAAGTGTATATTCTATTCATGGTAAATCATAACTAAACAAAAGAAATGAAATAATGTAACTTTTTACAAACTTTAACTCAAAGAATAATAATAGTATTGACCATTAACATTATCATAATATCCGTATTGATAATTGATTTGATCGTGAATACTCTAATTTATGAATAATAGTTGTTTTTATTGAACAACAATTATAGAGCTTAAATTCACCCAAATTAAGTTAGAATTTAGCTAAAACTTAAAAAAAATACACATTTAAAATACAATACAAAATAGAATTTTTTTTTCATAATAATCCAAAAACAGGATGCTTACGTGACGTCAGATGTTCCAAATGCAATGGTACCAACATAACACGGTGTATTGATGAGCTGATTTTTTATTCACTTATAAATAACGATTTATAAATTACGTATAATTATATATTATACTCGTATATTCAGAATCGGCGTTTACTGATCTATCTATATGAGTATGTATTTTTAAAGCCATTATATTTTTCACTCGAGTTCCTTATTATCGTTGATTTTGTACTATTTTTCCTCGCAGGTATCATAAAAGGCAGAGCTGATAGGAGACTTGTTTTAGTCTTTCCATTAATGTTAGTAGAGTCTTAGCAGTAATTCGAGTGCTATATAATCACTGAAGTGATCAACCAATAGAAGTGTGGCGTGTCTGTGTGCTCATAGTAAGGTCAACATTTCTTTACTTTCTGGTAAAATAGATATGAATGGCCCAGAAGTTGAAAGTTCTTATGAACATATTCTTTTTTTGAAATACGTTTATTGTATTGATTATATGGTTCAGATTATCCATCCAGTAAAAATAAATCCAGAAAATTAACAGTTTTATGGTGAACTTCATACATTTCATTTATTCTTCCAGGTAGGTACAATCAAGAAAGGGTAATATAATTGGTTTAATTCTTTTTACTGTTGCAACTGGAACCTGAATAATACATGGGCAATAAAAACCCTACTAATAAAATTCGTACAAATTGCATTATTTTTTCTAGTGGGTAGCATTCAAAAAAGCATTATTTTTATTAATGTACCTGGAGCCTTAACAATAAGTTCCTTGTTATAAAAACCTTTGAAATACTTTTATAATTAACGCCATGCCCATTGCATTGTATTTCGTCGTGGGTAGATTTTAAAAAGAAAACCAAACTGAACAATTTTATTTGGTTTCATTGTAGCAAGCCTTTCTAGTTTTGTAATGTGAACCTAAATAATATTTTGAGAGACATAAAAGATTTAGTTAAAAATAATCAGCTGGCAACCAATTAAAAACGATACTTTTTTATATGTGCAAAAACCACGCTGTATCTTTTATCGTTTTCCTGGAAAGTGATACAGAAATAAAATAGTTTTTACGTTACTTAATAATTATGTTCCCACAAAGATATCGTATATCGACAAGTAAAAACAAAAAACAAAAAAAATATATTTTCTATTTTCACTTTGTTCTCTGACAAACTGTTACCGACATTTTATTTTAAAAAAAAATACAATAGCAAATCAGTTTTCTGATAAAAAAAAAACAGCGAGCTTTTCGTTACAAAAGTGCACAGCTTTTTTGGTTGGATTTTATAGACCGAAGCAAATATTTTCAGTGTAAAATGTCAGTTTCATCCTATGCCATGGAGCTTTGATAATATTTAAAACTACCAAATCATCAAACGACGGCCACCATTGATGAGTGGTTACGATCCCCGGCTACGAATGCAGAGGTCGCGGGTTCAAATACCGGCGCGTGCAAGTAAGTTTGATTATTGATGGCACGTTTCAGAGTGAAAGGTACCTTAAGAATCGCCCCGGTGGAAGGCCACCATTCAAAATCGAAGCGTTGCTTGAAATGACTTTGTTTGGTGACCAGATCTGAATAGCCTGTGTACTACTCCCATGTCTTCAACCGGTCAGTGACTGAGTTGGCATCGCGTCTGGATCTCACCTAGGCGTCGGGAGTTCATTTTCTCGGCTGGCTAAGTCTCTAAGTTTCTCGCTTACTGTGATGAGAGTAAGAGATTTTCAAATATTCTCAGGTTAACGTAATCAGGGGATATTTGCCTTTCTTTGAAAAAATAATAATTTAATTTTCCTCTTTCACATCTCCTTCGCATTCCCCATACCTTCAGCCTCACAACATACTCCAATTGGAGTTGCCATAGTCTTATTGGCTCCAGACGGTTATAACAAAGAAATATGGCAAATAAAAATTAAAAGACAGCAGTATTTACTTCATGTTTTTCAAACTTCATCTAGAACGAATTCGGATACTAAATCTAACACAAGTGAAGAAAACTACATTATGTTGGCAATTACGAATCTGAAAACCCTGAAATCACACACGTTCAATACGTCAATTACTTTAGTCCCTGGGGAGGAGAAATTATGAACTAAATTTTTAAAAGCAAGAAGATTTAAGCTTATATAAATTCGAAAGTGGCCTAAACGTTGCGCAATCTCCCATAAAGGGCAGAAACACCGCAAAAAAACTACTCACTTAAGTTGTAAAAATGATTTGTGGGTCCAGGGTATTTTCATATAATTTTATTTATGACCTTACATGGGAAATTATTTTTCTCCCGCCCTCGAAATACCGGGATTCCCTCCCGACCCGACTCAGTACTAGGGACCTAGGGATGAGGGTGGGGGATGGGCGAGGACCCGAGAAGGGGCGAGGTCCCTAGAAAGGGGCGAGGATTCCCTACCCTTTGGGTCGGCCTTATGAAATATGGCTGGCTGTATTTCTGGGGTTCTCACTTTAATACAGATTTACAATGTTACACTTTGTTGGAGTATTGATTAAAATTACAAACTCTTTGTACTACGATGGCTTTCTTAATGATTTTATGTATTAATAGTCAATATGACATATAGCACTCTATTACGCTCACAAGTCTATTGTTAGTATACTATTAAACACCACAAATTATTAGATAACTGGATACTCATTTAAATTACCAGATAAACTTCGTGGCTAAGCCTGTAATTTTGATTAATCGAGAGTGATAATATCATAATCCAACTATAATAATAATTATTATAATTACCAAGATGTAAGCGTAATGAGTAAGATTAAGAAAGGGACGCTTATATGGTTTGGGTACGTAGAGCGAATGAACGAAGAAAGGAATGTAAGAAGAATATATGACGCGAATGTGAACGGAAGAAGCCGGAGACGCCCGAGGAAGACATGGCACGATCAAGTGAATCAAATACTTGAGTCAGGTCATGTCAGAAGTGTGAATAATAGAAGAGAATGTATGAGACGATGTATGAATGTGAATGAACCAAGAAGTGTATGCCAAGATCGAGTTGTTTGGTAGTCTTCTCTGCCTACCCCTGCGGTGGAACGGCGTAATGGTTAGTTAGTTAACTCTGTTTTGATAGCCGTCGTGCTAAACTTTGTCGATTCTGATATGACTTTTATCTCTCTTGAAAAACAATGTTATATGTTTTTATTGCATCTGTATATTTCGAGCCTGTACATTAATTTTTGATGTTTTCCTGTTCATTTATATATATTTTTGTTTTTATGTTTTCAAATATATATATATATACATACAAGAGTATATATTTGCTTTGATTTTTTTTTAAAACCTAATATTATGTAGGTACCAATATACAAACAGTCCCATAATAAGTTGAATTGATAACTGATAGCAGTGCTTATATTTGATTTATGTTTTTTGAAGAAAAAAATCCTTCTATTTCATTGCAAAACGATGTTTATTTTACCTCAAAAGTAAATTTCAGCATTTTTTTAGATTTTCCTCATTAAACAGCAAAATAATTTAAAACAGACAATAAAACATCTTGTCTTATCTTCAGACCGATCAACAAATATTTCAATTTGTTAACTAAGGATAGTTATGTTTACCTGAAATAAGGCCAAAAATTGTATTCTTTCACCTCAATCGCATTGTTTTATGCGTCAGGTGTCACGTAAACAGCTTTTCATTATGTTATCGTTTTTCAAAAAAAAACATAAGAATTTTATTAATAAAAATACTACACAATTTGTTTGTTTCTATTCAAATTTTGTCTTATGGGGATAAATAAATCAATATTTATGTAGGTCATTTTTAATACGTGCTGCAATTTGATAAATTGATTTATTCAGTACATCTGAATATCGATATTCGTAAAAGCTTGCTAGCTATTATTTTTAATATGTTTAGTTATAAAAGAATATAAATTATAATGTTTAACAAACTGGGATCATAAATTAAAAGTGCTAATGGTTCGAGAAAGCCATAATTCTTAGAAATATTCTTTGGGTTTTTATTGCTCTCAAACCTTTATTAAACCTAACATTCTCTTAAGTAATGTTCATCATTAGGAGCGAATAAATCAGAAAACTTTTAATATTAAAAAGGCAAAGTCTAGTGGTTAGAGTGGTAGATACTCTCAGTATCGCCATGTCGAAATACTATCATTCAGTATAGAAATGTTACTTGAAAAGGATATAGGCGTGTTTGTTGAAAACATCTGAATAGCCAGGTAATTCCCCTACTTCCCTCCCCCTTATTTCCCTCCTCCTCATTTCTCACAACATTCCCCAATTTGAAATGCCATAGACCCACTGGTTTTGCGCAGTCAAGAACAGTTAGGACTCTTATTCAGATAAAAAAATGTATTAGTGTTAAAATATTTCAACACAAAAAATAGGTCTGTATTAAATCCTTCTATGAACCGGTTTCATCAAACTAACAAATCAATAATTATTACGTTTCATAACAAATCATAATGTTATATTAATCCAATTGATTTTTATGTCCTGCTCACGAATTCCCAAAAGAAACCCAGCAAGCCTCCAAGTACCAAACCGAAGATAAATACCAAAAAAATAATACCGAATTGTTTGAACGACTCCCTGCGAGCCCCGAGTTGCTAGTTGCTATATCACCGGCAGTCCATTAATTACAATCTCCGACGCGCTAAGTTACCGAAAGAAATTACCGACAGAAATTACCGAAAAATAATAACGGCAGCACGACCGAAGGGAATACCGAATGAAACCAACTTTGCTTTGCCTCAATGGAAATAACGTTATTTTGCAACTCCTGCCTTTTATTGGTTTCTTTTGTGGGAGGTTTTGTATTCATTGCATTGACAAAACATTACACCGTTTTTATACTAGCTACGATAAATTTAATGTTGCATAACGCCTTTCGTGCGAACTCTTTTATGTGTCTTGTTGTGCGACTTTGAAAAGTGAATTGTTTGGGTACTTGTTAGGGAACTTGTGGGTTGTCCAATAAATGTTAAAAAGATAATATTTGCATAATAGATTCGAATAAGCTGCAAGTCCCCGCTCTCAACGCAGGAATTCCTAGCGAGATAGGGGCACAGTACAACACCTTCATACAAATGTGTTTTTATAGATGAATTAAAAAAAAGTTATTTGGAGTGCAATATTATTCCAATTATCTTTATAATTATAATTAAAATAAAAAACGCAGGTGAAAAACATCATTATTTTTGCAACTGTTGGTGGAATTCCATTATAATGATTGAATTAAAGAAGCTTTTTTAAAATTTTAACTTTAAAATTCCACGGTACCGTGAAATTAAGTTTTTTTTTTTAAATAGATCTTAACAATAAAATTACATTATTATTTCCCAGACGTGCATTTAATTGATAAGAAACCATTGTAGATGGTATCATAACTCTGGTATTAACTCGATTACTGAAAATCCTGTTAACCTTGATATTACAACTAAGATGGGAAAATCCTAGAATAAAGTCATTATCGATCAGTATTCACCAACCTTTTATTATATACATAATATAAAATCATCTTTACAATAAAAACAACTTTAACCCATCTTAATGATTTTTGAAACCAGGTTGATATGTAAAGTCAAGTTTAATTAAATCGTGCTACAACAATACTGAAAAATAAAATCTAATTAAAATCATGGTTTGTTACCCCTAATACCCAAAATTGAATACATGTTTAAGAATTAATTGCACCAGCCTGAAGATAGCCGTCACAGGCTGAAACCGGTCACGGTCAAAAATAAAAGTGGAATAGAGTTAAAAAAAGTGTCTATTATTTAACCAAAACATCAGTTCTTGCTTGCCCAATATCATCGTCCTATAAACAGAATCTAGTTTCTACAATTTTTAAAGAAATTAAATAATTGATATCGAATTGTGTTACATTGTTGCAGTAATTTTGTGTTGTTTTGTTTTATATATATATTTTTTTTTTATAAATCTGCTATGAATTTAATAATTTTACTATTTAATATTTTAATCCTTTATTTTATATCCCATATTATCAGCTACTATATTTTTGTATGATTGCAAAGTTCTACCCGAATATATTTGCAATCTAGATCGTGTCATGTATCTAGATAGAATGTTTAGTATTTTTCTTATACTTGCCATGAGCGATTTTTTTGTTTTATATAATTTGGTTATTTTGAAAATTATTTCATTTTATTTTTACATCTTGTTTTATTAGGTAAAGTGGGTAAGGTTACCAATAGGAAATTCATAATTGGTTTTATTTATTGATATACCACTCAATAGATGTACAAAATGAAACAATTATTAACTCTCGACTTCCTGAAAATGAATATATCGATAAATAATATTCTGACAGTTTGTGAAGACAGCCATACTGCTGGTGTTTGAACACACTAGGACCGATCTGTTACGCGTCTAGTTTTTTCTAAGTTTATTTCATAATATACCAAATGTCCATCGCGTTTCGCGTTAAGGGAATTCCAGCGTCGGATATCTATTTCAGTGTCTACAAAATGCAAAGTTCTTCCCCAGACTCTGTGTTTGTGAAGCAAAAAAACGGAATCGCATTATGTAACTCGATGCTCACTCGTGCAATGGAATTGCCCGTACGAGCGGTGCTCCCCATCCCCCCTCGCTATTCTCGCTCTCTTGGTCAAACGAGTAAGAAAATTGTAAGGAAATTCGAGGAAACGGGGTAGAGAGGGGACTGAATATTTAGTCGGAATGTACGGTGTTTGTTCCGCGTACATTTTAAATGGATGAGATGCCTCTAATCAGATACTCACCTCGGATATTGCTCAAGTTCCGTAATAATAGTCTATTAAGACAGAGCAGAGCTAAACGTTAAACATTTTTTTAAATAGAGGGAGTGAAATCAAATAAAAACCAAAACAAATGATATTCAAAGTACCCATTGTTTTTTTTGTGATGAGAGTAGAATCATTATTACTCGATTACCTTCACACATAGTCACATCGTGAAGAGCGACTATTACCTAACTGGAGGGTGATGTGTGACTTTCAACTATAGCATGTTAAGTTTTCCTTGATACTAGTCGACCTCCGACATTAGAGGGCACGATAGGAATACAAATAAAGTAATGAGGATATTAGTTACTGAAAAATATGTTGTACTAGGAAATATAGATGTTGTTTTGAAACGTTAAAAAAGTAGGTTACCATTTTGTTAATTGCGTTTCATAGCAAAATTATCTGTAGTTTATAATGCACAACCATAAAAAGGTATTACGAAGTTTTGTTAACATATTTTGATTGCACGTGATTGATAACTATACCCCATTCCTATACCGTTAAAATACTTTGTTACATCCAAGGAGTGATGATTAAAATTTAATGGAGGGCAATATTTTTGCCTTGTGGTATACCCTATAGTTTTTTTAACACCAGCTTTGCAAAATGGGAAGAAATTAAATCATGCATACATTTTCTTTGGTCTGTAGAACCAATGGTATTCATAATATAACCCAAGACCACACACAAAGTATTTTTTTAAGCAAATTAAACTTCTGAATTGAACAACACTTCAAAAACCCAGATGAATAATGCTCAATCAACAAGTAGTCCTAGATTGTTAATGTAGTCATTAAATACCGGAATAATTTCCGTTTAACGATGGCCTAACCGCACCACGAATCATTCCCACCCATCTTGCTGTTTTAATCATCAATGATGCAACAGTTGCCGCAGTAGAACGTTTATAATTCAAGGGGACAATTACAGTTGTCGAGTTGGTTGTGGAAGATTGTACTAATGAGGAATGAGGACGATTCGGTGAACTGAGTCATTGCGAGAAGACGCTGGAACTATTGTATAAACAAACGACTAAAAACATGCGCTAACAAAGGCCATTTACCACTATGGAACAGTAGTTGTTTTCAATAAACTATTATAATATAAATTTGAATCATTATCAATGTGTTATTTAACAGTCATCGTTTTCGATATACCATCATGATATTATATAATTTAAATCATCATCAAAATGCTATTTTAGAATTCGTATCAAAGGCTCCTCTTTAACGTTGTAGTATTCTTATTTGACTGTGGGTTTTGAGGTTGCGGATTCGATTCTCGTCTGCGTAATATAACAGGTTTTGAATCTATTATGACTCCTAGAAATTCGATCATTTTATTAGAATAACTATCGAATCGTACGAACCTCATTGTAATATCTAATCATTGAAGTAGAAAATATTAACGAATCTTAATGAAACACGAAACAGAAAAAGACACAAAAATATAATTGAAAATAATATTGATAATATCTTAAATTGAGATATGAGATCGATAAAAATTACGAAAATAATTAGATCTCAATAATCTTAATTGGTAGAGACGCCAGTCCCGGTGGAACTAAGGGATTTCGTTCGAGTTACAGTTGCGGCCAAGGTATTTAATCTCTTCAATTATTTTTTTAATGTTTTATTCATTAATATAAACCTTTAGGTACCTATGTGTAATTTTATTGCCTATTTCATGTATTTTGTCTTAATAACATTTAGTTTTTAATGTATTTGGTTAGAGCCATTTTGGCACAGCTTCCAAAAAACTATTTATCTTGATGATTGCTTTCTCATATTTATATATTGCGTCGTCTGAATTGTGTAATGGTTATAAATTATTGTACATTCTTGTCTATTATTTTTTTGCTGCTTTTATTTTCACTCAAGTTTTGTATTTTTTTTCATATCACTTGTATTGTAAATTTCACCTGTCCTAAATGAGTTTTATAACTTGTGGGACTAGTGGAAGTAGAGCCATGGCATATTAACAAAAATTGTTTGGAAATTCTATCTACCACGAAGGTTATCAAAATAGACCTAACGGTAGTTAGCCCTTTGTACGAAAGCTGTGTGTTACACAAATATTTATTGAGTAAAATTCGTTTATTTACTTTATTTTTTTGCGAACATCGATTTTAAAATGGTTCATGCTTTCCTACATTATTTTATAAAACAAAATATTTTACCTTCATCAATTACATTTCAAATATTAAGTGGAAATCCGTCCGAGAATATAATCGGTTTTTATCATTCTGAAATACACGGTCATAGTTAAAAAAAAAATCTTTTGGACAATTATTATGAAATTGTTGTAGTCAGTTACTTAACTCTGGAAGGCCGCGTTGTAGTCTACGAGTTATTATTGCAGAATCGATTAGCTGGTAGAGATGTTCTTGAGTTCACTATGTGTCTATACTGTATATCACCGCCCATCTAACGGACTGTATACTACACTTCAACAGCCACTAATACACACATGCACAATGAGTGCATTACAAGGAATGCCCCTCTCTCCCACTAATCCGATCGAAACTGTACTACGCCAGGCAGTCTATAGTTTCCTGACTATAAAACCCTCTAAGGTTGAGACGTTTTAAACATCACCATATTTGGTGTCGATTATATCGATTATTTATTTATATATTTGTAAGAAACAAACAGCTTTTCATAGAAATATATATAAAAAGGAAGTTTAACGAAAGGTAAGCCAACAAAGTTTTTGTCCTAACCGCGGTTAAATACAGATGTTTTATTCATGAAGCTAACGAGATAAATAAAAATAAAATACGAGGAAGGGGGGAGAGAAAGAGAAAGGATCAGGACAGTAGATGTACTACTTTGATGTTTTGATATTTGAACGGTATTGTTAAACGTCGATTATCGGCCTGTTTCAGATTTTGATCAATTTGTTAGATGTTAAGACAAACTGTCATCAGCGATACGTAACAACAGTGATTGGCAGCCACCTCTGGTCGGGAGTTCCAAAATATCTAAAAAAAAAAACCCTTGACTCTTTGCAGAAACGGACGGTCCGTTTGATAGATTCCCCTATTTTAACAAACGGATTGCAATCTTTGGAGCACAGAAGTTAGGTGGGAGTGCTGTCTTTGTTCTACCGGTAATTTAATGAAAGATTCTCTGAGGAACTAGCGTCATTGATTCATTCAGCACCGGTGTACAGACACGCTAAATACGCTAAACGTGCGCCAAATATTTGTACACGGTTGACATTCGTCACGTTAGAACGGGTCACTTCTAGGGATCGTTCTTGCATTCAATAGATCGGCTGTGGGATGATTTGCCAGCCTCTGTGTTTCCTTCCTCCTATAACAAGGGTATCTTCAAATCTCAGGTTCACTCCTTCCTAATCTCGAAAAACCCTCCATACAGGAACCCCAACGATGACATAGGCCTTGAGGGAGTAACTGTATAAAACAAAAAAGTTGTTATACTTGTCAGATGGTAACAATTTGATCAAAAGCTAAAAAGGGGACTGTTAAAATTTAAAAAAAAAAACGTATGATCTGTTCGTTGACATGACACCCGTCAAATGTACTTTAGTTTGAATCGATCCAAACTGAGTATACACTGTATTTCTGAATTTTATGTAATTCTATTTATATTTTTCTTATCATAAAATTTAAATTGATTTTATTTTTATCTCATTTAGTACCTACCTATGTAATCAAATTACTGAACATTTTGATAATTGAAGTACCTATTACTATCCAGTAAGTACCTATCGTTCCGGGCATGGAAGCTTAAAAGCACTAATCGCCATAGAATCGTCAAAAGGGTGTTCAACCGCAAACAATGGTTCACACTTAATAGGTATTACGTAAAGCTCGAATAACAAAAGCTCGTTTTAACCGCAGCATTAGGCTTTCATAATTGAGCTGTGAATTGAATTACTAACATGGACGATATACGCGAAAGCGTATAATAAAAATGAAATATGGCCATAGCAACTCTTTCACGGTTTAAATTGGCTATTTACTGAAAAAAATTGTCAATACAAATTTGGAATACAAATAAAGTGAGTTTAAAATAAATATGAATGATTTCAGTATCTTAAAGTACTCATGTTGAATGTTGTTCCCATACTGAGACATCTGTTCTGTTGTTAACTGTCCCCTTACGGTGCCAGACACTCGGTTACCTGACCCAACATTTTTGCTCCTAATGTATTAATATAATTTTTTTTTTATAACCCTAAGATGTATTTTGCAGAATAATCAACCATAATTAATAATTGTTGATAGATTGTTTTATTATATTTGGCTTAAAAAGCAATATTGTTATGAATTTGTATGGGGTAACTCGGAGTCCCGCACCGGACAGCTCGTTATAATTTAGCACTGTACAGGAACTGTTAATCTCGCTAGTAGCAAATACCCTAAAAAGACTATGCCTCAAACTCCTGAAAATAGATGCCAACATACTAAACTAGCGCCATCTAGCGGCCCGAGTTGTACGAATTGATTTTTTTAAAAAGACTATGCCTCAAACTCCTGAAAATAGATGCCAACATACTACACTAGCGCCATCTAGTGGCCCGAGTTGTACGAATTGATTTTTTTAAAAAGACTATGCCTCAAATTCCTGAAAATAGATGCCAACATACTACACTAGCGCCATCTAGCGGCCCGAGTTGTACGAATTGATTTTTTTAAAAAGACTATGCCTCAAACTCCTGAAAATATATGCCAACATACTACACTAGCGCCATCTAGCGGCCCGAGTTGTACGAATTGATTTTTTTCATAAATTTTTATAGATTTTCTATGAAATATATTCTTAATTAATTATGGATAATCGAAAATTCAAAAAATAAATATTAGTTGGCAGGCATATGATTTTATTATTTTTTTAAAGATAACTGAAAAAAAAATTAAACAGGCAATTAGCAATATATTAACAATATTAAAGTATAAGCCTCTCCGATCGCCAGTCGCGCTCTGTTTGGTACTTTAGAAAGGGAATAAAATACTTATTGAATACATTGTGAGAAAATTTCTTTAATTTCTTATTTTTAGACTTCTTTTGGCTTGACGAAGCGCGAGCGTCGAGCGGCGAGGCTTATAACTGTTAGTATAAACCTAATAGCTTCTTTAATATATTTTTTAATTAATAATTTTAAAAAAAGGCAAACATCGTATGTTACCTAAGATTTCAATTCATTATTTTTTATTTTCGATTTCTATAATTTATTAAGGATACGTTTCGTAGAAAATCTACTAGAATATATAGAAAAAACCCAAATTCGCCGACGCGGGCCAATAGAAGCGCTAGTGTAGCAAATGTATAGGAAATGTCAGGAGCTAGAGGCATTGTCATATTTCTACGGTATTTGCTAGTAGCTATGGTAAAAACACGTTAATTCGACCGCTGTGGAAGTATTGCTGTAATTTACTTCAAAGTCAGTGCACTATTCTATATGGTTCTTCTATTATGTCCTATTAGAAACAATTATCGACAATAGAGTCACTCTACTTTGGACAACACGTTTTTTATATCTGCCAAAAAAAAAACACCTCCGCGACAAGCAGAGAAGAGAATCAACAAAGGTGATCTAAAAGGTGAGGGGAAGAAGCAGAGTGGGGGATTAGCCTAGAGGCATGTCCTTTGCAGTGATTTGCCAATAAATAAATCCGAACATTATGCAGACAACTAACATTGCTCCGCAAAGTATTAGTATTTACTCTTTGGAATGCAAACCTGAACAACTCGTCCTTTTTACAATTACGAATTTATCGCCAATATCCCATTAACTAACCCAAACCGCCAATTTAAGTAAAACAGCTATAGATAAAAAGTTCAGTTTGCTTAGATAAACAGAATGAGTATTTATTTTGACCCTTTTAAAAATGTTTATTAATTTGCTTACGGCAGGAATCGATAGGATGACAGTCGGCGTGCGAATGATAGCGGAGTTTATTCAAAAAATGCACCACCCGGGTTGGTGCTAAAATATCACGTGACCTTTGCCTCCGTGTCAAAATGGTACGGGAAAATTTTGCTTTTTGGCATGTCTATGTAATTCTTACGTTAGTGGCGACAAGGTATGCCTAATTCTGGTTAGTAAAATGTATTCTCTTAAGACCGTTAACCTGGCATAATTATTATAACGTAACTGATAATTTATTTTTTTTATTCTGTTTATCCGTCGATCGGCTATGCTTTCCAAATTCGCTCAAAAGTCCTCGTATCTGTCGAACTTCACTTACATTATAACATTCATATTTATCCGTAGTGAACATAATATTCAAAATCACTTTTCGTATAGTGCTGACCGCATAACATTTCCGCAGTCCGGCAGCGTAATACTTGAAACCCATAATCGTTTGCATGAAGCTATCGCTACTTGTGCACGATTGCATGTGATAATGCGGACGTGCGCGCGGAAATATGCGACTTATGGTTAGAATTACCCTGCGATCGAACAGAAAATTGAACCGATATTTATTTCAGCAATGAACAAAACGATTCAGATCCAGTTTTTAACAAAGTTCGATGTATTTTTTTCTCAATCATTTCCGCAAAACGCTTCACAAAACATGTAAAGAATTATGTTGTATTTGTTGAATTTATCAATAGGTTTATTAAAAAGCTTTGCTAATATATTTTTGGTGGATAAAATTTCATCAAGGTACTTGGCTACAAGTTAGCGAGTGGAACGCCAACGCGCATTATTGAGCATCCACATCGTTCCGTTCAGTGCCAACGCGCATTATGGAGCAAATTCGGAATAATCAGGCTCTCAGGGAATTTAGAGCCTTAAATAGTATGTACAATACTCAAATAAATTTTATTCGTTTGGCAAATGAATATACCACGTTTAAATTATTCTCGCTTCTCGTTCGTGATACGCACGGACACCAGCTTAAAAAATAAATAATATTTTGTCATTCCAATTTCCAAAGTGTTTTTAATTGTAATGTAATTATTTACATAAAAAACCTTTTTTTAATTTTTATTGTGAAGGAGACCTATTTAACTTTATGAAAAATATATAGCCAAACATAAAATATTTTAGAATTTTCTTTTTTAAACACGAGACAAACAAAACATTTCTCCAAATATTTGAAGTTATTGCGGAGAAACTACTTCAGGCAATTCCTATAAATACATGCGTATTATCTGGTAAGACGATACCATTTACAAAAACATCGTTTTGCGTAAAACAAGTTAGTAATTACAAAATTACACTCAACTGGCGCACGTCGCGGCAAACGCATAAAAACGCTCCACTTTTTAGGGATTTCTCGGCTTTCAAGAGAAGTTTTAGAAAATTGTTCGTTTTTAAATTTATCAAATATGCTAAGAAAATCTTAACCCCTTCAATATTGAAGAAAAGTTTAAAGGGTTGTAAAATTTCAGATTTTTCTCAATGTTGAATCCAGCACTGTTCTGTGCTGTAAGTAACGTTCAATATTGATGATTTTTTTTATTGTTCTGGTGCCTTCTTCAGCTATCAGAGGTTAATTGTCACCAAGACTACCTATTTATGTTTTATTTCTTACTTATAAGAAAATTAATAATCCACACAAACTCACAAGGATATTTAAAAAAAAATGTTCATTGAGTTCCTACACGTATTATCCTATGGCTGTAGAGTGTAGACGTACTCCAAGCGCTGTGTTTTTTCATATCATCATTCCTGTTTCTACCGGAGCAGAGAGTAGGTAAACCCTATTTTTAAATCGCCTCTCCTGCCCACTTTTTTGGGCACACCACTGTCAATATTTAGTAGCTCTCACAGTTTGTACTCGAAATTGCACACTCAACATGCGTCAGACAAAAAACATCCTCAGCAAGTAGAATCTTTACGTGTTACCCACATCAAAACCAAAATTGAACTTGAACCTTTCTGAGACGATTTTTTTTCTCCCTAAATACATAATTTAAATTTAATCATTGAAGAAGTAATATTAACATAACCTAAATGAAACAAGGCAACAGAAAATTATCAGTAGCATCTGGGACTCGAACCCAGGACCTCTGTCTTTCCGGGACAACCGCTTTACCAACTTAACTAATGATACCAGTTCAATTTATGTCATCTTCATCGATATTGTATCTCAAATTCAAGACTTTGTCAATATTATCCTCCATTTTTAATCCCATATTATTGGCAGCTATCATTATGATGATTACAAATTTCTCGCCGAACGCAGTTGCAATCTAGATAGAGAGAGATATGGTATCGATAAAGATGACATAAATTGAACTGGTCTCATTAGCTATGTTGGTAAAGCGGTTGTCCCGGAAAGACAGAGGTCCCGAGTCCCAGATGCGACTGATAAATTTTTATTTTCTGTTGTTTTTTTCGGTTTCATGTTTCATTTAGGTTATGTTAATATTATCTTATTCAATGATTAAATATTACAATGAGGTTTTTAAACTTCAATAAATAATTAAAAATTTAAAAAATAAAGATTATTTAGTTAAACATATATATATATATATATATACATATTTTTTTTGTTATGAAATATCTTGGTCACATGAACTTACTCGGGGTAATTTACTTTTATAAGCGAAGGCAGTATTTTTTACCCAGGTAGGTAATATTTCAATCTCGTCCCTAACCGCATCTCTTACCGTGATTATATTACCACTGCGCTGATGAAAAAAAAAACGTTACTCTAAATCTAAAGGAAAAAATGAGTATCGCTTCTTTCACGCCGGTCAAGTGCGACCGAAAGCTTCCTCCGTCCGGGAAGTCCGCGCCGCAATGGCTTTTGTAAAAAAAACATCGAGCGCTGTTTACATAAAACTTTCACATTTTTTTATGAATGTTTAAATTGTTTTGTTGAGTCAACGTGTTGAGCCTTATGAAAAATACTTTATTTTAACAAATGTTATAAACCCACCAAATAAATAACAGTTTTACAATAAAAACGATGATAATCGATAGTACCTATTACAAAAACATGTTGACAATATTTACATGTTCATAGATGTCGAGAGTTGTAAAAGTTCACATTTGTAGCACATCTGTCTACCTATTTTTGCAGAGTGACAAAAACAAAAACCGAAATTTGCACACTACCGCAAAAATAGAACACGTAAAGAAATGATAATCATTAATAATGTAAACCAGAGCATTAATTAATTGAAGGTGATATTTATGGTTCTTAAATTTAAAAAAAATGGATCTCCAACCCGAGTAGAACAAGAGGATGAAGATGTATTCCACGTTCTTTAAATATCTTTGTTAAGCTAAAAGCATAGTAAAATATTTCATTTTTATTATATTAATCTTAGACTTGTAGTAAAAGTCAAGAATGTCCCATATAAATGCGAATAAATTCGGGTAGAATCTTACAATCAATATAGAAAGAAGGAGCCACAAATACATGGGATTTAATTGGAGATAATATTAGCAGTTTTTAAATTTATTGAAGAATGATACCGATACAAATGACGAGAAGCAATAAGGTGGCATTAGCGTAGTTGGTAGAGCGCTGGTTCAGGATAAACCGAGAGGCCCTGGATTCGAGTCCAAGATGGGATCATTATATTTTTGTTATGTATGTCTCTCCCGTTTTATATTTCATTTGAGATTTGTTAATATTACCTTGAATGATTAAATAAAAGAAAGTAAAAAAAATATATATATATCTGCATTTTAAAATCATTTGATCATCAATGAATTTCTTTTCTCCTACATACGGTTTGAGTAATGAACTAAAAGTGGAGTAAAATCTACAGGCGCAATTCAATGTCCACGCATAATTTATTTGGATTACTTTCCCCGTGGCATAACGAATAAGAAAGTAAACAGAAATTGTTCATCGTCCGCTCCAATTTGTCTCGGCTCTGTGCGCCGCGCCGGGGACACGACTGAACTGACGACGGTCACGAGACAAGAGGAAAGAGACGCGGACGTCCATTGTTACGGATGGAAGTATTCGAAGGTGGTTACTGGTTACCGTTAGATTTCTTTAAAATGACCGTGTGGATGGTCTCTAAGACTGGGTGGCCGAAAAACATCCACCCACCTACACAAAATAAATATGAAAATATTCTCAATTTACTAATGGAGAGCCGTTCATTCTATAATAGTAATAATCGGATGACTTGTATAGCGCCGTTTTTGTGAAAAATCACCTCAAGAGCGCTGTACAAATATTAATTCTTATTCTTTATCTAATTATGTACAAACAGATACAGAAAAACATACTTACCTGGCACGTCACTTCAGATAAACACAGTTTTATAAGAAAATTTAAGTAAAGAAATTATATGTTTACAGTTGCTATTTTATCCTCTTTTTCTCTTTTTTATATTGATGTTACATTTATTACAACATTGGTGGCACAAAGGGAGTTGGTATTTATTTGAAATACTTATAATTTTTAGGACTGGAAAATATTTATAAAATAAATGACCTTAAAAAGCGTAAGAAGTTTTTAATGGAACATTTTTTATTTTGAACACTTTTAGTTATTTACAGTTTTGCGGGCGGTGGACGCAATTGCGCACCGATGGGTGAATTTTTTAAACTACATTGACTAAGAGCTGTAATAGCAAATATTAAAGCAATTTAAAAAAAAATCTTGTTTTGTGATCTTTTTAATTATTGATTGTCAACTAACATATCAAAACGGATAAGATTTATTAAGAATTCCTAACATAAAAATCTGCGCAATTTTCATAACGGATATAAAAGTTTTGAAGTTTTTAGTTCAATTTTTGACTCTTGAAAAGCTTGAAATTAATTTTATTTTCAAGAAAACGACTCACACGAATATATTCATGAGAGTTTTTAGTGAGTTGTGCCAAATTGTATCTTAAAAAATACGCCAGTAAAACACCATTCATAATAATTATTATGCGAAACATTGTTGTGATTATTGGTTCTCTTTCTAGTTGTAATATGGATAATAACTAACGTAGATACTAACTACGAACTCGTATTACTTAGGTACTACGACTCAACAAGTGTTCGTACAAACTTGTATCATTAATTAAAAACTCATATACCGGAAACATGACATGTCGGTCTAGTCGTCGAGCGGATTTAGTAACAACCAAAATAACTAACCGCTCTTAATTGCTTCACGTTCATATAATGGAACTCAAATACCGACTTCTCCCACTTCCCCCGGCACGAGGACAAAAAACCGAATAGTTCAGCGTTACTTTCGGTACCCATCCAAAGACCCTAGTATTCCATAACATGCATGTGGTCCAATCTAATACACTTCCAGCTTACAGTCCTGTATGACAAATCGACGGGTTGGCCCCAAACTGGTCGCCACTGACCTCTGCGATTCACACCACATCATTAACATGGGGTCACGCAGTTACAACCCTTGGATAATTCTCTTAATTTTACCCTCATTGAAAGAGGGGTTATTGAAAAGTCATTATTAATTAATTGACATAAAAGAAAGTGTATATTTAGTGCTAAGCTCGCTTGACACGTTTAAAAATGACGATTTTGATGACCTTTCATGGTAGAATGATAAAGTTCTCCACAGAATTAATATCAGCGAGAGCAATAAAGTTTTCATTACTCATAATATTTGTTTGTAATTCTATCTCATTTAATAATGAAAGATACTCCCAGTACCCCTTCGGTGACATACCACCATTTAGAATCGAAACGTTGTTAAAAATGGCTTTAGCCATGGTTTGCTACTAGATTTGAATAGCCGGGTACTTCCTAACACCCCCCTTTCTGTTCTTCTTATCTTTCTCCTCCACACTTTTTCAAGAGGAGGATTCCACATTCCACTCGTGGGACTCTTGTGCGGTATATCATACAAACGGGAAAGAACATTTTATGAAGGTAACGTAAAGGAAATATTTTGGAATTAATTGTTTACACACGGAATAAGAAATGGACTAAATTTTATTGTATATTTAAATGTGTGTGTTTAAACCAACAATAACAATTTATTCAATTTCGTCTTCCGTATACACCCCCCAACAGACAATTCATCTCAACATTTAAAAGTGTTGGTACGAAAAGTGTTTTTTTTTCTAAAATACCTTATTTAATGCCATCTCTGAGCGCGTAGCGAGCAGCATTAATGAACAAGAAGCAGTATAAGGGTTCTTATGGTCTGTTATCCGCAGGAAGAAGATCATATTAAAAAAAAAAATTGTGCCATAAAGGATGTGAATTGGAGTATAAAAAGCTCTTAATACCGCGAAGCCTATCAAGTTTCGCAGGTGCGTCTTCATCCTCACGAGGAGCGAAGCATCACCCCACCGCTGAAATCCACTGAGAGCCACGGTGTAACCACTCTTTCTTTTACATCCCCCGGTTATGAGGAAGAGGAAGTGGTTATAACGGAGCTTGGAGTTATGACAATAATCATTGTGAGATTATAAACGGCACACCCTTTATTTATAGTATTACTGTCTTCTTTTATTTGACGTAGAAACTAACTGAAAAATCACAGGATACTATAATTGTAGGATTTGTGAAGCTTAATATTATGGCCGAGAATCGAACCCGATTGGAAGGCAGCTATGCTGACCATTACACCACCAACTATTGTAAAAACGGCGGCATAAAGTAATTTTATGTTCCTACCGAAAACAAGAATAATTTATTTTTAATAGAATCACATAGGAAATTATGTTGTTTAATAATTTCAATTATCAAAAGATTACACAGATACGATTATTAAAATATATTTTAATCTAATAATCTGTTTATTGAAAAGCATTGGCTGTTTAATTATTAAAACGGTTTCATAAAAAATGGTATTTTAAATCCCCTTTGAATGCAGGATTGATGGATTTTTACATGGTTAAAAAATACAACAATTCAATACAAATTTCGGCGATCTTTAATAATTTTTTTTTTTTAAACTTTTAAAATACCCCTAAATCTACTTTGACGAATTAAACTAACTATTACGATAGACCGTCATACAACTCTTTCTCAGCACACACTTCTTGCTTCATTATTATTCATATATCATCTCATAAATACTCTTCTGTTGTTCTGACTCTTAACATGACCCGACTCAAGTACATGATTCATTTGATCGTGCCATGTTTTCTACCATTAACCTTAGCGTCATATATTCTCCTTACACTCCTTTCTTCAGTCATCCGCTGTACGAGTACATGCCCAAACCATCTAAGCTTTCCTTTCTTAATCTTATCCATACTCATATAATTTTCTTTAACAACGCAATGCTGAAACTAACTAAAGGAGAAAACAAAGCTGATTCAAGAACTATTCAAATATGTACTTATTATTTCGTCGCCTACAACACAAACAGGCGTAGGTATTTCATATTTAGAAAAAATTCCAGATTAGCCAGAAAAATGTGTTTTTTTGCCATATTCTTACGCATTTTATTATATGTTTCGCTAATGGGGTTTTGTTTAAGCATTTTTCTTTACCCCATTAGCAAAACACGTCATAGAATATGTAAGAATCTTTCAAGAAAAAAACAGTATTTTCGCTCTTTTGGAAAGTTAGTAAAAATGAGATACACCCGTTGGTGTTGTGGTTGACAAATTAATAGATTATTCCCATTAATAAATGGTAATTATACCTTTTTTCTTTATAGATACAAAAGATCAATAAAAAAACATGTAACAAAACTGCCTGTAATAGCTCATGCACCATTTAAAACCATGCGACTGAAATAAAGTATCTCGGAGTAATTGTAGACCAACACATGAGATGGAACAGACACATATGTGAACTTGTTAAGCGCATTAGGAAATGTATATACTCGTATATTTATTAGTTTAAGAAACACTCTTATGTTAGATAATACAAAAAAAAAATATTTTTACGCTTTAGTACACTAAATAATTCAGTATGGAATTATTGGATGGGAAGACATCTTTAAGAAAGACTCAATATTACAAATATTCAAAAATAACACGTTGAAACGATCAAAACTAAATTCATCATTAAGGCATAAATATAATATTTCAATTCCTTTATTTTCTGCACAACAATTATATTTACGAAGGGATAAAATATTTGAATAGTATATTTTCATATTTTACATTAGTCATATACTGCCCTGAAGAAGCTACGATAGTGGCGAAACCCGGTCGGCAAAAGTATATAACAAATAAAAGTTGTAAGCAAGTAAAAATTATAAGTCCCGTTTATATCTGTTAATGCTACCTAATTTCTAGTATTTAATATTCATTATTTATATAGCCCCGTTTAGTCTGTTTAACCATGCATTCTTATTGTTTTTATCATAAACTCAAAAGCCAATTCTCTTCATTGGCGTTGTTTTAAAATATATATTATAAAAGGTTGATTTGGTCGACTTAATCTCACGAAAACTATCTGCTTACGTAGCTTTTCGAAATAACAATTAAATATACGTCCGCACGACTATCACAGAATCACATCACACCGAGCCGAAGCTCACTGTGTGTGACATTCTTTGACACGCGTAGTGGATTTCCACTTGATATGTGCTATTGAATTTCCGAATCTCTTCCCTGAATTATCAACAGTGCTTTCCAATCAGGCTAATGGGGCCAGAAGCACGTCGATGGAATTACAGCAAATGGATGCTATTTCATTTACGGATTCTGAATAATGGCGTGGATCAAACATTTCACTGGAACATCCCACATATCTCATTTATCTTGAGTGAGACTTTATGTTACAAGCTGCTCATTGACGTGATTGTGTCTGTTTGTTTTCTGAGGAGTATCACGTTTATAGGGTATTAAATGATTGATCCTAACACAACAGTTATTTACGGAAATATTTTATATGCTATTAAATACAATGTCACCTATTATACGATAAATACTATTTCATGGAATTGTTTCACCTTGGTGTCACATTGAATATGGGGTAATATTTGGATACGAAACATTTCATTTTTTATTAATATTGATTTTACAGAAAATATTTTATTTTAATTTTGTGCTCTAATGTACAAACTATCCATCTGTTTTTTTTTGTGTGTAATTTTATATATAATCTCAAATGATTATTCAGTAATACAGAATATCTATTAAAGATTGCAAGGCCTTCCCTATTTAGCGTATTTTTTTAAATAATGTTTTTTTTTTGCATTTTAGATTATCTATCCTAAAATTCAAATAATATGAAAATCGTGATACATTTATTTAGCAAATATTATACATACTGAAAACGTTTATAAACAAGCACACGTACATAAAAATCGTCATAACAAAATAATGTGAGTAACAATTTCCCAACCAGAAATGGTTAATTATTTACTTTCCTGGAAGTATACGAGGGTGATTTGTTGCTTTTGGGAATATCTACTAAATGAATGCAAACGGTATTTCTTAAGAGGAACGGCTGCACGGCCTGTTCCATACAAAACTGACTTTTGGATTTGAAGCCAAAATTCTCACCCAAACCGAATGATCTTTTTTTTGTCAAATAGTATAGCAAATATCTAATACAGATTAGAAGTATTTTTTTTTTAAATTGTGAAATATAAGCCATTAAATAAATCGATTTTCACGATTTTACAGAATACGCAATTATTTGAGGGATTAAAAAAAAATTCCCCCTTTACTATGAATATATAATGAAATGTAAAATTTAAAAAAAATGTTTAACCAGCATTATGGTGGACTTAAATTTAAATTAACGACTAATTTACGTTGGAACACAAATTTTCAGTAAATAATTTAAAATATCGACCCGAAAATTTTTTTAAATTTAATTTATTTATCGAATATACTTACAATTAACTCGCAAATAATTTCCGAAGTTGCCCCCGAAAACATGAAAAATATATTTTTAATGGCCTATATTTCATAATTTAAAACAAAAATACTTCTAATTCGTACTAGATATTTCCTATACCTTTAATTTTTAAAAACGATCATTCAGTTTGGGTGGGTATTTTGGCCTCAAATCCAAAATTAAGTTTTGTATGAAACAGGCCACGCAGCCATTCCTCTTAAGAATATAGACGCAAAGTAATAACTGAGAAGACGTTTTTCGTTATCAGGCCATAACACACAAAGGGTATTTCTAATTATTTAAACGTTTATACAATTTTCTCTGAAATTGATATCGAATCCACGTTCCACATAATCATCAACAATGTTATTACAAAGATTTCACATATTCAAAATAGCATCAACATTTTTACTCACTTTATGCATGTGAATCAAATGAGAAGTGTGTAGATAAGAGTGATACATTCGCGTATGAAGAGAATATTTATTTGCGATTCTTAGTCTGTGTAATATCGCGTAACTCGCATGGAAACGTCCCAGTCAACCAGTGGGTAAAATAGATGGGAACCCATTTGAAGTTCTCAACACGGGTACAAATTTGTAACCATTCAAATGATGGAAGAGACAGTTGATCTTCGGAGGCTGCGTTTATGCCCTGAACTTGTTAAGTATTAAATAACATTGAACTATTGAAGCGTGAACGGCGGCAGAAGCGGGTCTCGAGTTTCTAGCTGTTTCCTCCTTTTTCAGCGCATCCAGTGGAGCAGGTTGTCTCGTTCTACCCGCTATCCGCTAGGTGCACGAGACAATGTTCAATATAAAATTTATTTGCGCACTCGCAAGTGAAGCAAGTCTTTGGAAATTTGCTTTGATAAATCAACGATTCAGATCTGCACCGACAGAGAATTGCGAATACAAGGATACTTGCGATAACTCATCCAGTTCTTATTGCGTACTTACTGAATTTATCAAAAGTATAAATCTACTACGTTATCTCATTTTATCTCTAAAATACTTAAATTTTAACTTGTATTTTTCGTATCTTCAGTTTAAACTTGAATAAATAATAATTAAACTACGGGCACAATGTCCCACCTTTCACATAGTACCTACAAAATTTTAAGAATATACATTAATATAATTTCTTCAAAAGATTGGTATTCACTTTTGCGGCGTCATCATTAATAAATTAATTATAAATTACTTTGTAATTTATTTTTGTTGTTATTTGTGAAAATTCTACAACATTAATTTAAATTCAGAAAATAACGCATTTATCCGAGGATAAACGAAAAAAGAGGTTTTAAGAAGAAATTTCTGCTGCAACTTTGAAGTGAGCTGTTCTCTCGACGCCGACAGTATTGTAATACAGAAAAAGTTCTCAACTTCTGACACCGTGTTGTTATAGATGAAAAATGTCACGACACTTTCTGGAATATGTGAGAGCTCTTCTTAAGGAAAGTCATGAAAAATGAGATCCCTTCCCCTAGGAACGCCAGCCTTCCAAACGTGAATAATTCTCCAGTGAGAAACAGAGGGATTGGGGCAAACAGAATTTACGGTACACTTTGCAACTGAATACTTGTACATTTTTTGTATTTAAGTGCAATACAACACAAGAGACGATATTCGGGTTGGCATTTAAATTAAAAAAACATTACATAATAGTCAGTGCATTTATAAAAATAAATAAACACATTTAAAAAGTGTACAAGCGCTACTGTATTTCGTCAGATCTATATGAGTTCCTAGTTAGGCAGATTGTCTGTTCTAAAGAACCAAATGATATCGCTTGAGAGTTAATATAATAACTCCTAATGGAATCATGGAATACCGATTTGGAAACTTTGTGAGGTTGGAGAAATGGAGAAAATATGGAGAAGGTGACGGTTAAAAAGTACCCACGTAGCTATTTAGATTTGATCAATAAATATAGCTAATACTATTTCAAGTAATATTTCGTTTCTGGATGGCCTTTTATAAGGGCGGTCGTCAGAGTATAGTACACTCCGAAAAGCATAACTTCATACTTTATAATCTTGACTTCAAATACTAAAGTAATGACAGCATCTCTCGAAGGAACCCTTTTTACGGACTCGAAATAGAAAAACATGTTTCTTGTTTAAAGCCTTTATCGCGTATCCTTTTTCTAATAATAACTTTTCATAAAAATGAAAGCATCGATATCAGAAATGACTTATTTATGGAAATATTTATTAGCGATATCTCTTTACGTGCAGACTCTGTAACTTTATGTAAAAAAAAATGGCTTCAATAAATCGAAAATGAAAACATTCTACAATAAACTGAGCAATGTGTTTCCTTTAGGAAAATTGATGTTATGTTTTTTTTTATAGCTAAAGCAACGTCGTAGGCTTTGGATGTTTTAAATCGATTTTTCGAACAAAACCTACGTTATTTAAATTAATAAAAACGCATTTTATTTCCACCACTGTGTAATATAAAAATATCAACATGTTTCCTAATCAGCACACACAGTATACTATATATATGTATGTAACAGTGGTGTAAACGAAATACTTTTTTTTATTAATTTCGTTAATAATGACGCATAAAATTATTAGACATCTATTGAGTAAAGAATTAATTATTCTCTCAATATTTAATAATATGTCAAATTCATTGTATAAAATACTCTTAGATTATTTTCATACTGAATATCTAGAATCTTAGTATCAGCTTGTTGATATTAGCTCTAGTGGATTTCGAAGATTCTCTTGTTAAATCATGTAAATAATAGGAATAAAGCGGCTCATTTTCAAACAAGTAATAAATCGCACAACGAAATAACTCGTTCTCATACTGCCAACATCAAAAATGTGGACGGGGTTTCCGCTCTTTCCGAGTTTCTCCCGGGTACCCCATTCAACATTGTATTTTTTTAACAATTGTTTACTAAAGTGACACTTTAAATATGTTCCATGACGCAATAGTTCACAGACAATAGACATTACTGGACACAATTCATTAAAACCCCTCCTTCTATCGCATGTGCGGAAGTGTCCCATTTGCCATACAGCGCGGCGTGGCTCTGCGCATGGCCACCCAACCGAGACGGGGTATTTCCTACATGACTTTAATACTCGTATAATGCTCTGACACTCCTTTTTATAACAAATATAAACCGATCGCCAAACTTTTATTCGTCACAGTCAAATCATTTCAATATCACTGAAAATAAGCTTGTTTCGTTTCTTAGTTATACATTGAGAAAAGATCCGTAGGTTCATTAAAAGCGAATACAGATTTTTTAGAGAAACGGCTGCGCGGCTGTTTCATACAAAACATAATTTTGGATTTGACGCTAAAATACCCACTCAAACCGAAATATCCCGTTTAAAAATTAAAGGTGTAGTAAATATCTAGTACTGATTAGAAGAATTTTATTTATTTTTGTTTAAAATTATGAAGTACAGGTCATTAAATTAATCAGTTTTTCATAATTTTAGAGGCATATTTGAAAAAATTTTGCGGTTTTACTTTTTTTTTTTAAATTGTCATATTTATTATACTTATTATACGAAATAAAATAAAAAAAGTCTTAAAAAAAGTTTAAATTATGTAAGTAAAATATCTGTTTCAACGTAAATTGTTCCTTTTTAATCTAAAGTAAAGTCTGTAATAATGCTTACTTTAATACTTTTTTTAATTTTTTACATTATATTTCACAATAGATGGGTTAAATTACCCTTTTTCTAAATCACTATTAGTCTCCAAATAATTGCTAAAGTTGCCTCTGAAATCGCAAAAATTCGATTTCTTTAAGGGCTTTTATATGTAAGTTCAAAAAAAGACTTCTAATCCGTACTGGATATACTAATATTTAACATTTTGATCAAAATAAATATCATTAGGGTTAGATTAGTATCCTGACTTATATAAAAAAAAAAATATGAAACAGGCGGCGCAGCCGTTCCTCTTAAATCCAATACGTTAATAAATAGTTAATAATATTGTAAAAATATTTCTATGCTGTAAAAGGCATTGTTAGTTTTGGTGTTGTTTAGTGAAATTAATTAAAATATTGTATAATGCTTGGGATTACCTGTAGTTCTTAATTACAACTAAGAAGTTTGTTTGTCGATATAGCAGAGATTCTCGGACGGTATGTTCTGGCATCATAAAATATTCAGAGTTTGTTAGTAAAAAAAAAATCTGGCAAAACATCTAATTTCACTCAGAACAGTCCAATTCCTTTATGAGCTATGGAGTTTTGAATATCCATTTATCTTAAAATAAGACAAGAGGTCACACAGCAAGTTTAGGAGTTCAACACTTCCAAGCTTTGCAGCTATCGGTGGGAAGGTTGGTCGGAATATTGCATAACATAAAGTAGGTTACTTTTATATCTAATATACATACATACGAGTACGTCGGGACCCGTCAGTGGCTGAGATGGCGTCACGTCTTGGTCCCACCCAGGCATCATAAGTTCAAATCATCGGCTGGCTAAGTCCTCTAACACGATACAAGCAACATCTTCCGCTTACTATGATGATAGTAGGAGATTAAAAACATATTTTCAGATAATTCGTAAACCAGGAATGTTTGTCTTTCTTTAAAAAAAAGTCTTCTTCCCATTGTTCCACTCGGGTCAGGAGCTCATCGCCTCGACAAGGCGCCTCGAGGGATCCATGTCCTATGATATGTCAACGGCATCCGTCCATAATAGGTCCTGCCTCTCTTCGAACAACCTCTGAAGATGCTTCTCCCACCCGCGTCGGTGGCGGCCCACTGAACGTCTTCACTCTGGAATAGCACTTTTTCGCAGATTTTTACCATCTGGCATCCTTAATAAAGTGATTCGGTATTTAGAGTCTCTCGGATCGTCAAGCTACTTATTCAATCGCATTTTGTGACTCCTGCAACTCCTCTCAAAAATCTAAATTCGGCAGCTTGCCAACAACAACGCGTTAGATCATTCAAAATCCAGATTTGAACACCGCCAACATTGTCTCGATACTTAGCTCAGCTTTCCTTATCACTGATTTCATGTAAAGTATTACGTAAATTGATTTCTGCAAGGTAACCGTAATATATATTTTGAACAGCTAGTTATCCCGAGGGTCCTCGTACCGCCGGTTGAGTACTACTGCCTTTATTAACCACGGCCGCTGCGGTTATAAAGAAACCGAATACAGCAAAGCCTCGCTCCCCGTTGGCCGTTTTCTGCTGGCGGTCAGCCGTCGGCTCCCATTTCATAATTATTATTCAAACCAATCCGCTAATGCAGCCGGCAAGTCAATAAACTTTCAATAAAACCAACATTTTACCGTGTTGCCAGGTAGTCAATGAAATTCTCGTCGAAAGGTGCAAAACTCTGATACAAGAACATGCCTTTTTTTGCCTTTCATTTCCCTCGCTTTTATATCGATTAGTATCGAATATGCACTTTTAAGTGGCCGATTGTCGCGTCTTAATTTTTTGATTGTGAAGATAATCAACATATATAAGTATTTTGTAAAACATACGTAGGACCAGTAGAGAGCACAAAGTTTATAATTGGGGTAAGCAGTAGTGAATTAATTGATAGAAAAATAAAATAAAAACGTTCTAAGTTTTTGCTAAGGATTGCTAACACGCTGGCTTCAACCGATGTTTATTGGCATTATTACCTGCTTTATTGAATATCCAAATAACCGCTTCATTCATGCACATTACAAGTCAATTACTCGATACATAAAATTTCAACAATTTTCAATCGCACAATGCATGAAAGAAAGCCATCAAAATGTGATAATTAATTCGTTAGTAAAATTGTTCTAATCAATAGAGGTATCAACAGATGGCACTAGTTGCTACATTTGTAATTTGCACCAATAGGTACGGCCTTTTGCGACACTAACACAAACGAGTCTTCTCTTAAATACGCGTTACGAACACAAGTACTCGTACATTTTTATGTAGAATACTGTAAACATTTCAATATGACATTTTGCATACTTAGTTTCTCCCTTTGACTCGTTATAGTGGGGCGATCGGTGTAGCGCTCGCACCGCTGCGATTCGTACTGGAACTTCCCGCCTATTTTTGGAAGTATAGATTGATTTCTTGCAATATGTTATTTGTTTAAAAGATATACGAGTAAGGTAGGTTAGGCAGAGCGTATGTGCCTGTATGGAATACACACCACTGCATAGGACGGTCAGAAAAGTCACATTTCTAATTTCATTTTTATAAATACTAAGCCGATGTAAAATTTAAAACTATCTAATAAATGTTTTTCCAAAATTATCAAGAAATACTTTGTGTACACCATATACAACTATATATAGTATATAGTAATTATACGTTTATTGAAGAAAAAAAATCTTTTAAAAACATTACGTGTATCGTAATACGTAATAATATTATAATTATTTGGAAATACATAATATTTCCTCTCCGACGTACCTCTCACCCTCGACGTGAGATCTATTAGTTGAACTGTATTTCAACACGCCACTAATGTTTCCTTACTTACTTCCCAGATGATTCAATGTCAAGTTAACGTAGAAAAAAATCCTTAGGCAGAATTATAATATATCAAACGAAAAGAAAATATCCATCTCCCGCATTTACGAATACTTCCTTTGACTCCTTCTCGACTGGCCCGCCGGCGTTGGGCCCTTTTGTGATCGCGACCCCAAACCGGAAAACTTAATTCAATGTCAGGGGATCACAAATCACAATACAACTGCGCGAATCTTTTCTATACGTCTGTCACCCGACTGCTACAGTATTCCTTGAAATGCTTGATCGTCGTTTGCGTTTTTAAACCATTGTTAGTAGCTTAGTAGATCTAAAAAATGTTGTAATTTACCGAAACTCACTGATAAAGTCTTTTTGATAAATATTGTCTCCTTGTTTATTTCAAATAACATCAAGATTTGAAAAATAA
This sequence comes from Halesus radiatus, assembly GCA_022606495.2. Lineage (NCBI taxonomy): Eukaryota > Metazoa > Arthropoda > Insecta > Trichoptera > Limnephilidae > Halesus > Halesus radiatus. The sequence goes on along the minus strand of JAHDVE020001941.1, from coordinate 203,203 downwards.
CAGCAAAATCGGTCAGAATCTGACAAAAATGTTTTTAAAATATTGTCTTTCTGACACGATTGAAACAATGATTGTCAAACAAATAGACGAGTGTTATAATTCTTGATTAAAATGCTCCCTTTCCCAAATAAAACAACAGAATTGAGAAAATGCCTTTGATGATCACCCCTTTGATATATATATATTTTTATATTAAATTTCAAGGATGTTGATTAAAATTATAAAATTATCGATATTTTTTAAGAACTTTTATTATTAACTTATAATTTCGTAATGGATAATTTTTACTAAAAAAAGCGATCATCTCTCAGACTCTTACGCGGTCATGAAGATAACTAAACAGAAAGAAACACTAAATAGGAGAACTACCTTCACACTTCCCTAGAAATATATTATCTTGATTCTCTTTGAACCTAAAGGAAGCTAGGACCTCTAACCCGATTTCTTATTCCCTTACCATCCTCTTATCTCTTATCTGCCAACACGGAGTATTAGAAACACCCATTCAGAATCTTTTTTAGAAGGAAATAAATATTTCATTAAAATATTAATTTGTATCGAAGCGGACTAAAAAAAATTTTTTTTTTATTAATTTCAAATTCGTCATAAATAATATGAAAATATGTTTTTTTTAATATTAAGGGAAGAAAACTATTCAATACACAAATCAACCCTTTGCCAGTCGCTACGCCAAGATGATAATTTATCTTAAGTTTTTAGCGTGGGAAGGCTTTGTTACCGATATTAGCGCATTCTTTCCCCGGAAGCCTTATTCATTGTTCGATGATTGATCACTACTACCTTATTGTGGCCTCCAGGCGAGGGGTGTCGGGCGGGAGGATGAATATGGGTTTTGTTCTGGATACCTTCTGCTTTATACGATTACCTTTACATATACAGGGAAATTACTAATGCCGCGATACATTTATGGAAGATAAATCTATGTTGTATAGGATGTAATAACGTGTAGGAAGGTATCGAATAAGAACGGAGCTTTTCCGATACGATACTTTAATCCTGCGGGATATTGACAGGCGAGGATTAGGAATTAATGACAGAAAGGTATCGATGCTTTCGTCTGTTTGTTTACTTCGATACACTTTGTTTCCTATATTTTTATCACGTTTTGGTAATCAATCTGATGGACTACTAATCTTTTTATCTGTATTTTTATAAAAGGATTAAATATGTATTAATTAATAAAATAAAACACTTTAACCTCATTTTGTCATCGTTTTTTAGTAATATTTTGATGCCGACCTAGTTTCGTATTTACCAAAGCTTCACCGGGGCTAAATTCACTAATAAATGCTCTAAAACTTAAAATGACGTAAAATTACAGTGCTTTGTTAATTATTTAAGATCGGCATTTGCACAAGAATTTTTTTTTCTATCTCTGAAATTAAAGGCATCATTAGAGTTGAAGTAATCTGTATTTCGTATTTTTTTCATATAATCCAAAATACGACAAAATGTATTTATTAATTCAGTGAAAACCAGTTAAATCGCAAACTCTTTACTCCCGAGCACGGATTTAATGCTTGATCCGTTCATTTCCCCGAAAAAACGTATAAAAAACCATCATTTTATTTACACTAATAGAAGACAAATTGTCCGTAAATAGTGTTTCTTTTTATTTGAGTGAAATGTGGACTGGGAACTGGAACTGGCAAGTGGAGCTGGAACTACGAACTGGAACTGGTAACCGGGGGCGGTAATCCGCTCTTTGGGCTTTATTTCTTTGGAAATAAAACCTTTTCTATCCGATTAACCAGCGACAAAATCCGTAAATTTCCCAAACACCCCTGCCGCAAACGTAAGTGTTTGCCTTGAATAATTCGGAGACTTCCGCACAAAGCTTTTATTCAGCGAGAAGTTTAATATTTTAAGACATTATGACAGATAAACGAGGGGATTTTCCGAATACATTCATGCTCTTATAGTATCAAATGCTGTCTAAGAATAAGAATATATCGAATGAACCCATTACATTCATTGCCCGAGAAGAAATGAGGTCCTGGGTTCGATTCCCAGTTGCTACCGTTACCTTTTTTCTGTGTCTTTTCGGTTTCATGTTTCAATTTGAGAGTTGCTAATACTCTCTTCAATGATTAAAAATACATTACAATGAGTTTTATAAGCTCCAGTAAGTTATTCCAATATTATAAACATATAAAAATGTACAACGTTATACTATTGAAAGAACTATTTCTGAGTATACTGTACTCAGAAATTACTCATTTTATCATGGCTTCTCTCAGGAAAATACCATTTTTTTATTCGATTCCAACACCCGAAAAATATGAAACGAACGATTTCTTTCTTTTAATAGTTGGGTGGAAATTTTTAAGGTGATGGTGGAAATCAATTTGCGAGCTGAAAACAGATGCCTTCAATGAACCTTCGTTGATTTAAAAGACTTATGACATGGTACCGTTAACCGATTTTTTCCGATGGAGCCAGCGAGACTATGGCATCCCCGATTGGAGTATTTTTGTTAGGGTGAAGCTATTGAGGAGGAGAAGGAGATGGAAAAGAGGAAGGTGGAAAAGTGCCTGCCTATTCAGATTTCCAGCAAATTCAAGCAACGTTTCGATTCTTAATGGTGGTCTTTCGCCAGGGCGATACTGACAGTATCTATGTACCGCAAATATACTAAATATTATTTTAAATTGCGAAATCAAGCAATTTAATCAAATAAAATTTACTTGCGGACACCGGGATTTGAATCCGCTACCTCCGGATTCGTAGCTAAAGATCGTAACCACTCAACCACAGGCAGAGACAGAGTTGTGTGACAGTCTATCCTCTCTGTCTACCCCTGCCGTAAAAAATTCGTTAGTTAATTAAATTTCATATAGAATCTTATACACCTTGTATCATTTATTTGTAACTACAGTTCCTTACTTAAGGGTAGCTTAAAAAAATCATTATTCACACAAAGGGTGGTCCTCAGTCAATACGGCATTATGAAATGATTTTTTGAAGTCGCCAGCTTTCAAACGACATCTGCCGAGAAAAGAATAAATAATGAATTCAGTCTCAAGCGCCTACAAGAAATTTACATTTCCTAAGAATGGATTATTTTTTTATCATCTCGTGCTTCAGAATACTACGCAAATTCAATTTTAATTTTTGTAACTTAATTATTGCAAGGATTTCTTTCGAATTATATTCGTGCATTCAATAATACGTATTCGGTTTCATTCAACCATATTTGTCGAAATATACTTACCTATGTCTTATATATCCACTCTTTCGCTTCAATATTTGACTATATATCTACACCCCCTATTCACCGGTATAACAAGGTTTGCCCTTTGCTTTGTAGGTATTTAGGTTACCTGTAATATTTGCAAATATTTTCATGTCTGCATTACCATAAAATACGAAAACGACGATACTGAACTTTTTTTTAAATGTTTAAATATATTTTGATTACTTTTCATTCTACCCATAAATGTAACTTATTGTGTGTTTCTCTTTTTTCCAGGTGAGTTACCCGTATAAATATTCATTACCACTACAAAGGGGCGTTTAACAAAATAAGGTAAATAAATTTAAATATTTCCCGTAATTGAATAAACACCCCGAAATTTGTGTAAACCGCTGCTCAAAATAAAACCCCAGTAAAAATATAATCTTTTATATTATGTATTCGATCGTATCAGAGAGATAGCACATTTAAATATAATTTTGGGTAGGTGATTGCGGGTTCAAAACGTGCAACTTTCAGTATCGCCCTGGTGAGAGATTTCAATGCAGTTTCAGAATCATAACAGAAAAACAGAAACGCTTCTAAAAACTGCTAAGTTTACACCATTTCCATCAGGATTTCTTCTAACCCTCCGGCATTACCTTTCTTTTCACAACATTTTCCCAATAGTGTTACCACATAGATGTTTAAATAAGATTTAAAAATAATCTCGAAGAAACATGATGTTTTCGGAAGAAAAAAAGGTTATTATGTGACAATAACCGATTTCATAAACAAAACATTCTGACCGATAGATTCTCTTAATTTCATCGTTTATCCATATTATTCCAGTTCCCATGACGATGAAGTGGTGGTTCACACCCGAAGTGGGGAAATGTAAGATGTCCATGGAAAGAGATGATTGTTCCATCATTTTCTTCAAACAATTTCTCATGCTGTGAATAAATGACTTCATTGAATATTCTTCTTGTCTTGTAATCGCCTTTAACAAGTGTTTTGCCACCTCTATGACATAGTTTTTCGTGAGATCTAAATTGAGCTAGAAAAAAGTTAAATAATACGTGATTATCGAATTGCGTTGTAGTTTAAGTTACCATAGAGTTGTCATACTTGATTTCTTAAAGAATTATGGGTTATAAACGTACCTATGCTTCTTCGGTTGAAAAACGAGATTTTTTATATTCAACCTAAATGCAGTGTGAGCCCTTTCCAATACTGATGATATTGAAAACTTGGCTAGCTGAACGAAACTATGTGTATTAGATAATGAGGAAATATTATTTTACGTTACGATTTACTGTTGTCATTTATGTTTTTATTATTTTTTTAATTATTATAATTTTGTTGGAATATTTTTAAATAAGATTCATGAGAAATGTTTATGCTTTAAATTTGTTACATATGTTATTATTTTATATAGATATATACATATATTTTGTAACTGTAAATTTAAGATAAAGTTTTGAATAACAAGCTACCGTTAGACAAACTAAATAAAGTAGTTTATCGGGACTTTATGAATTATATATTTTGTAAAGTGTCTTAAATTAAAAACAAAAAATTAAATAAATAAAAGTTCTGAATTTGAGAGTGGAGGATAGGCATTTATTAAAACTTCAAAAGATGTGAACTTTGTGGAGTCATAATTAATAAATAATTAATAATTACTTTATTTAAACTACTATATAATAATTATTATTTTTATAAACAATAATTATTAATCTAAAACACTCATCCAAATTGAAAAAACCTTCCGAGCAAAGATAAATGTCGCCGGCAGGACTCGAACCCGCACCCTTCTAATGTCCGGTTAGATGTAAAATGTAGACATAATTTGTCTCGACGCCATCTATTTGAGGGATTTAGCCGTTACAAGCCTCTCTCATACAAATAAAGTTGGTTGTTTACAGGTGAAAATATAATAAAAACAGTAATTATTAAAATGGAACACTAGTATACATTGATTAACTTGGCGGGTTTGCGATAAGCCGACGTAGCTCAACGGTAGAGCATCTAACCGGACATTAGAAGGGTGCGGGTTCGAGTCCTGCCGGCGACATTTATCTTTGCTCGGAAGGTTTTTTCAATTTGGATGAGTGTTTTAGATTAATAATTATTGTTTATAAAAATAATAATTGTTACCCTTTGCGCTATGCACAAAAATCTTGTCTTAAGTTTTTAAGAACTTTAGTTTATCAATTAATACTATATAATAGTTTTTTAAACAAAGTAATTGTTATTAAATTTTTCTTTTAAATTCAAAGTACGAGTAAATCAAATTTAATAATGTTATTATTAAGTTCCGCAAGTATTTTTAGTTTTTATTATTGTAACAGCTGTTTCGACGTTTAAGGCCATTTTCAAACTGCAGTTAATCCACATTGTGACGACTTATTTATATGATTTTATTTACTCCCACCTCATTCTAATTTGAACGGGTTTGTAAAAATAATGATTTATTATCGGTAAAACAAATTTAGTTAGAAAACAATTAAAATTCTAAATTCTGTGAGGTTTTCACATTTATAATGTGTTTCCTCGTATTTAACTGATATTTTTTTCTTAATTGATTTATTTAAATGTATTTCATTATATTTCAGAACTTAATAATAGCATTATTAAATTAAATTGCATTAAATTTTTAAAAAATCGAGTTCTACGAATTAAACACAAAAACAATTAATATGTTATTAATTTATGTATTAAAGTATTTGATCAATAAATACATAAATTATGATAGTTGACCTCGTAGATCTTTTAAATGCTAATGAAATATAGATCACAATTCCGGAGAAAGTATTATTTATAAGTAACTGCTTTATGAAAAGACTGAAAAATCAGAGAAAATTTATCAAAATTACCTCACGGAAAAAACTTTTCATTTTGCTCGAGCCCAATACATTTCTTAAACATTGTTTTTCTTCGCGTAAAATTAATATAGCCTTTTTTGTTTAGCGCCTGCAAGTTTTACCAATAATTATTAAACTCGAAGTTGCCAGACTTGTAATGGCCTCTTTCGATTCAATTTGGAAGAGAGCCTCCCCCCGGGAGAGGAGCCTCGCCGCTTCCTGTCCGTGTGCCTCGTATCGCGGGTGAATTTTAACGGAAAGCGTCTTACCTCGTTATCGCCCAACCTATAACGGACAACGGCCGTTATTACTGAAGGCGACAATCGTTATTGCTGATATTTACTTGCTCTTTCCTTGCAGTCGATTTCTTCGGCGGGTTGCTTTATTTTCTTGGCGCTTTTTAAACATAGATAAAATTTCTGACCAAATAAGAAAACGTATATACTATTTTAAAATAAATTGTCTATTTTCTAGACATGTAATATTAACGAAAATATTTGGTACCACGCATAAATATTTTTTTTGACTTCAAAAAAGACTAAAAAAATATTCACGTACCTGTACACTTTAAAAAGGATGTAGATTAACCTTTTTCTATGAGGGATTAAAACGCTTTATGTAACCATGTCATAAATATTCAGAAGAAACAAATTAGTGTTTTAAATAACTGCAAAGTAACTGTAACAGAATCAATTGTAATCAAGCATGTTCAATACTTAGTCCAACTTCCAAAATTAAATACCTTGGTGTATATATAGACCAGCATTTTAAATGGAAAACACATATTTGTGAACTTGTTAAACGAATTAGAAAATGTATATATATATTTATAAGACTAAGAAATATTCTTAGACTAGAAAACCTAAAAAGAGTGTACTATGCAATTGTTCAGTCTATTTTACAATATGGAATTATTGGCTGGGGGGAACATATGATAATATTTTAAGTCCACTTAAAATAATTCAAAGATTGATAATAAAGGTAATTTTAAAAAACCATCATCATTTTCCACTGAAAAGCTTTTTACAATATTCAATGTACCTACAGTAGATAAAATTTATAAAAAATATGCAATTATTCAAATCTTTAAAGAAAAAACGTTAAATAAATTACAATTTAATATATCCGCAAGGTATCAACAAAACATTAAAATCCCGCCATTCAATACTAAGCATACGCAAAACACATACCTATATCTAGGAATAACTTTTTTTAACAATCTGCCATCTGATCTTAAAATTATAGAAAATATCCATGAATTTCAACATAGATTAAAAAATTACCTCAAACTACTCTAACAATTAAATTTTTTTATTTTTTATTTTTATTATTATTAGATTCTCTTCTTTTCTTCTACTTTCTTTTCATTTTCTTTAATACTATTACTAGTGATAAATTACAAAATTTACACGACAAATTCATATTTTCCTGCTATTGTACAACAATATTTTAAGTTATGATTTGATTAATTAAGCGATAATCACTCACCAAACACAAGAACCTTGTTTCTTTATGGTGAGGAATAGCTATATTATATTTTTGTTACACTATATGAATCATGTCTTATTTTTATATACTCTCTGTAAAAAAAATTATTATATTAAATAAAAAAAAAATAAAAAAAAAATAAATAAATAAAAAATAAAAAAAATAAAAATAAAAATAAAAAAATAAAAAATCAGCTTCCCAAAATTACAAACATTTTAAAATATTCTTTAATATCTCAGAATGATAAACGTGGAGAACATTTTGTTACCAGTAATTTTACCCAGTGATGTTCCTCTTATTTTTAACGTCAAGTTTGTAAAATTTCACAAAGAAGTACCAAAATTCTGCTTTGAGGGTTGAGAAAGGGGGATGGAGGAGTGGTTTATCGAAATTTCACGTACACAGTGACCTTTATCTTGTTTTGAAAGTCAAGTGGGCAAAGTTTCATCAAGCTTGGAATAAAACTGTAAATTTATATAAAAAAAACCCACACATCGACAATTTCTTTACATAAATAGAAGATTGTGTGTAGTGTAACTAACTAACTAACAATCACGTTATTTCCCCGTAGGGGTAGGCAGAGAGAACGGACCGCCAAACAACTCGATCTTGTCATACACTTTTGCTTCATTCACTTTCATACAACGTCTCATACGTTCTCTTCTGTTATTCCGACTTCTGACATAGCCCGACTCAAGTATTTAATTCACTTGATCGTGCCTTGTTTTTCTCGGACGTCCCCGGCTTCTTCTTCCATTCACATTCACGTCATATATTCTTCTTACATTCCTTTCGTCGTTCATTCGCTCTACTTGCCCACTAGTGCTCTACATGCCCCTAGTGTAAAGGAAATCAAATAATATGCAGATTTATTTTAGGGTTATCAGCACACAATATTCCAAGAAAAAATGTAATCAACAACTTTAAAAATATATATTTTAAAATCTAGTTTCAACTTTAAGCAAGAATGGTACTTGCCTGTATTGAAATGAAAATTATTCGTATGTGACAATTCTCAACGTTCAGCAAAATTTTGAAATGTGTCACCGAATCGATATAGTCACTGTCGATTAATAATTGAGCGCCCCATCCCCGGCCGCACGGAAATCAATACATCCGGTGCTTTGCATCATTTAGTAGGCAGGAATATAAGTCCAAAAGAATAATCAATAAGCGAAATGCTCTACTGTTCGTGACTTGGGATATAACTATTTCATTTAATTGGCGAACTCGGGGTAACTGAAACGGTTCATTAATAATTCTGTTGTCTAACTCTACTTTTTGATTCCCTATAAATTTGGATAGATCAAATTTAAGCAGAGCTATAATATTCAAAATGTTCTAGGAATTGATTCAACCATTGTAAAAAAAGAATTTATCTCTATGAATGCATACCTAGTACCAACCCAGTCCCATTACCCAGACTCACCCCACTTTTAACATTCTATTTGCGATGTTTTTTCGTATTGAACTATCGTCTGACGATAGCTTATTTTTTTGTAATAAAAAAAGTTATTGAAGCTCCATAGATAAATCTAGAGAGAAAAAGCTGCGCTAATTTCTCACGCCAGAGAGCACCATGAGCCGTTTATGTTGAAGTTGCTTTAGTATATTATTTTTGCTCGTTTATTTTGGAAACTGAAATATGTGTACACGGAAGGAAATTTGTTTAAAATTTTTTTTTTTTACATACATTTCCAACACATGCCCATGTATTTCGGCAAATCACAAGATAACATCGTGTTAAACGTTTTCATACCAGATAAAGGGGTTTCGTGAACTACTTTTAAATATTAATTTTTGAAAATAACTTACAATAAATCTCAATGAAAATATGAAACCGAAGAAGACACATAAAACAAAAAGATTCGGCCGCGACTGAGACTCGAACTCAGAACCTCTAGTCTATCCTATATAAAATATATCTATAAAGAAAATATATTAATATTTCTCGAGGGAAGTATAAGATTAATGAAATTAACGGAATTCAATTGCACGGTAGATTCTGGATAGACTAGAGGTTCTGTGTTCGAGTCCTAGTCGCGGCCGAATCTTTTTGTTTTATGTGTCTTCTTCGGTTTCATATTTTTTGAGATTTATTGATGTTATTTTCAAAAATTAATATTTAAAAGCAGTTCACGAAACCCTTTTATCTGGTATGAAAACGTTTAAAACGATGTTATCTTGTGATTTGCCGAAATGCTTTGGCATATGTGTTGGAAATGTATTAAACGGATGCATAATACATTTTTTCTGAATGTTTTCTTGGCTAGTTTAGTTACTCTAGAAAATTGGTTTTATAAACGGGTTTATTGATTAGTTAACATCCTAATTGTGGAATTGGGACAATTAGAAACAAGCTACGAACATGACGATGAACTCTTACTAAGTCGCAACGAGTTTTTTTAGTTAACCTCTTATTTAAGCATATTTAATGTGCCGATAATGTCGGGTTACCGGTGAATAGATCAGGTGTCGATCGATTCAGAGGCTTTGGAAGCTAAAGCTTTGACGCCGATGAACCGTCTAGCGCCCAACGCTTCGCGCCAAGCGCCCTGCACCTGCGACAAGCCTGTAAATGGTAAAGGCGACCCGCGCAAAAGCGTCATTTAATTTGTTTTGCAATTGGAGAATGCCTTTTGCGTTGCTGCAAAGTGAAAGCTTTCAAAAATATTTGCAGAATTCGCTGCCGGTAGTTGTGAACACAAAATCTCTTTTTCTATGGACTCTTTTGTTTGTGGATTTCTTGGTATTTCATAATTGAAAATCACGTGACTCCATTCTTTCGGAATGAAAACTTTATTTCAGTATCGGTTCTAGGTAAATTGCCATTTTAACAGAATCCGTTATTTCCAGATTTTTTTTAATAAATCATATTATAATCGACGGTTTCCTGTGTTGCGGAGTCGATCCGTTGAAATCTCGCTGGGAGATGGTTTTTTTTTTGAAAAGCAATAATATATTTTCTCGGATTGGTTTTAAAATATGGATCGAGGAATGTAACGTATGTTTCATGAAGATGTTTCTTTTTAAAATGGGGTTTTTCAGTTTTTTAAATATATCGACTTCTTTGAATTTCTGGTCGAAATATTTTCAGAGAAGATTTTATTAAAATTTGTTCGTCTTTTGCCTGTTGACGAAACTTTGCGCTGCACGTTCTCCTCCTTCAAGTAAAAATTACCACTTCTTAATTGCCTAATACTTTCAGACCAACCGAAACAATCTCAATATAAAACTTTCGTCATAACTTCTTATCAGCGGGATCTTGGAAAGGCTTAAAACTTTTAGTGTTTTTTTTCCTTTTATTTGCCGTTCAGCGTTCAAGCTAAATGAAGGCATTCAAATAAAGTAACTTTGTTAGAGGGGCATTGAATCGTATGAGAAAGTAACGGAAAAACAGAAGGGTGGTAGAGACTTATTATTCTAGACGCATCCGAAATACTCGGTGTTAGCCTTTCGGGCCTACAGCCCACAGCGTTCAGCTCCCTGTGTATAGAAAAATGTGATTGTCGTTAAAAACAAATACCTCTCGCTGTTTCTGCGCTCCTTATTCTTTTTGTACCGCTTTTGGGGGAACAATAAATGGAAACAGAAATAACTTTTAATGGGAATTGTCTTGTAATCTCCGTCTTCAAAGCTTTCGATTCTCGTTATCTGCTTTCTGATTCTCAGCTTGAGAATTTGGCCTGCTAATATCCTACTTAGTTTCTTTTATAAAGCTGCCGAAGCACGCACGGCTTTTGTACAACTTTGAAATGTAATAATAATAGCTAAAAACAAATCAAGCGGCTTCATCGCTACATGATTATTTGAGATATTTTAGCTTTAAACCCTTTTCCATTAGCAACCACTTTCCCAGCAAGAGATTTGGAATGTAATTTTAACTAAGTAAGGCAATACAATTCTTTTTATTTCATGTTTTTTAAATGTTAAATAAGAAAAAAACAAACATTGAAACTCTTGGGAAGCCGTGTAGTTACGATAAGTATAATATAATTAATTGCTGTTTTTTTATTCTTTCGACCTGACTTTTTTCATTAATTTCATCCCTCCTAATTGTAATAAAGTCGTCACCAAATCAACCCTTTGGTCGCCCAAACACGTCGAATGGCAAATATCCCGGAGTATTTCAGGTTCACCCGCCTGGCTGTTTGCAGGAAATATGTCCCTTTAATTCATTAGTACGACGCCTGAATGCATTGCGGAATACGCGGTTGCGGGAGGATTTCATTGGGGATGGAATAAAAACACCCCTTGTTCAGGAGGGACTCCGCCGGGGTTATGGATCGCTCCGCGCTCAGAGGGTTGTAATTTATCACTGGATAGAAGACGTCACTACCCTTGTAATATCTTACCGGCAATTCTTTGAATGTTTTATAAAACCCTTCGAGTCCTTTTCGAAAAGCTTTTCAATATTCAGAACTTGTTAGCTTTTTCGACTAGCACATGCAAAACATGACATAAAATACCAAAAATATTAGTTTTTGAAATACGAATGTCTTTTAAAGTATACATATATATATTAAATACTAAATATTCTTTGGTCATTATTTTATACCCTTTGAGAATTAGATTTGGAAGTATTGTTATCCCTGTGTTTTAATGATGCCATAATATTTCACCACATAAAAATATTGATTCCCTTGTGGAGTGTGGTGCTTAACTAATTTTGGCCAAAATTCGGAGATGTAGTGTCTGTGCTCTAACTAATCCCACACAAGTTATACGAGTTCATAAATAACCATCTAAGAAATTATGTATTTTTGACTGTCTTCCAATTTTTTATGTCCTGCAAAGAAAACAAAGCAGATTGTTTTGCAAGCCACTTCCCGTGTCTTAGTCGCTCTACTTGTCATCACGTTGGATTACGTATACAACACAAATTTTACGCTTGTTAGAAAATGTGCTTTGGGATTCACGCTCCATATCACTTTCGCGAGATAAATCATCGATTGGAGTACGAGTTTACGAAATATAGCTTTTCTTCATCAATGAGGCTTCTGAAGTCCGATTTTAATATTTAGCACACTTTTAGAATGTTTCATTTTCGTTCAAAGCTTGTTTCTCTTGCTAATATTATTTTCCGATGTATAATGACAAGGTCTCATCATAAATTAAACACTGCCATCTCTCGCCTGCATTAGGAGCCGGGAACCCTCTCAGAGCAACCCTTCTCCCAAACGGTGTCATAAATGGACGCCTCGTTAATAATAACGTTCAATTTAACACGGAGTTTGACGATGTCGCCCGAAGTTTGCCGAAAGCGTCCCCGCGAGAATATCGCAGATGACCTTTTTATAATGTCGCCATCGTTTACGGCCAATTAATATAATTTATAATCGAATCGGGTCTTTAAAAGAAGGAGAGATAACTGGGAAACCATTCTGCTGACGTGGCCTTTGTTATTTGGCTTAAATGAGAAAACTATTTAGTCGCTCGTTAAAAAACACCACAAGATATTTTAAAATTTTGCTCGGATTCTTTATTTTGTCAAAAAACAGTTTCCTTTTCATTGTATTGATTGTTTTGTTGACAGATCTGCAAAACGGACGATTTTCATTTCTTCGCTACATTCATCTTAAATGTTACTTGTTGGATTACGTAAGGTATTGAGACGTTCAATGAACTTTGGCATAGATAAAATAGTAATATACTCATTTTGGAAACAATCTCAGGCATTCTCGTATTTAAACACCCACATGGGTAATATAGTGTCATATGACAAGTATTATTGGTATATCTACCAACATAAGTATCTAGGTAAATTTAATGAGCATTTAAATATGCCTACACCATGCGAATACTTGGATAATTAACATGAAACATACACATTACGACTGTATATGAGGAATTCCATGTATTATCACGTACTAAGTAATGTGGTTTATTTATGAAGGTGCTTAGTATTTAGAATTCAAGATAAGCCAAATGAGCCTGTCATCTTGATGGCTTTGCCAAGTCAATAGGGAATAGGTACTTCATGTTGTTTTAGGCCGGAATTGATAAACAGGCATCCGACCTTCCCCTATTTGGACGTCATGCTGTTAAATTGCTATTGCAGATAATAATCTCAATGTCAAAAACAGTGATTTAATGGTTCGACAATATGAACAAACCGTGATGATTTTTATCTTATACCTTATGCACTCCTGGTAACATTTCATAAAAAAATATGAGGGAGATTACATTAACATGAGACATTTACTTGTGGAAGACTTGCTTCTAAATGTCTACTATCGTCGGATGATTATACCAGTAATTAAAAAAAATATATATATTCACAAGAAAAAAATATATTTAAATAATTCAAGTTATATCAATTTCCGATGCTCCAGTCCCCACACCACCATAGATATTTTATCACAGAATAGAGCAGTTTTTAAATTGATTCTCGTAAAACAAATTTTGTTTAAAAAACGAAACGCGATAAAGGGTATTTTTAGCAAGGGAGAAAACCGCCCCTATTTTTGATTCTGTCTATCTACCCCTGTCAAAAAGGTCTCACTCCCAGAGGTATATTTTAATAAAGTTTTTGATGTCACAAGATAAATAAAATTATATCCATTGGCCATGGTTTCCTACTTCGTGCCTTATTTGCATTGTGTTTCATTAAATTCTCTTCCCAGGTTTATTGTATGAATCGTATATCTTAATCGTTATCTAAAAAGTATTGACTTGGATCATTTCTAGGATTTTTTCACCAGTTCAATCATTTTGTTATTATCTAAATTAAATTATTATTACCTTTCGAGGCAGGTGTGCTTTGCAATTAGATTAGGTACATAAAATATAGCAACATTCCCCAATTGGGAATGCCATAGTCTCACTGGCTCCAGACGGTTGGGAGCAGTTTGGACTGTTGTGAGGTATTCATATAAAAAAAGCAACAAAAATAGCACTTCCGATTTTGATGGGTGTAAAGAAACTTCATAAATTAAAAAAAACGTTAAATTTGTGATGAAAGAATTATAACGATATTTTAATTACTTACTTGACATCACTTTGATGTGCTTGGAACGACGAGCTTCCGCCATCTAATACTTTCGTAGTGTGCCGAGGGTAGATTTGGACTTGTCCGAGTCTATTTTTACAATATAACTTATTAGTTTTTTGCAAAATTATGCTTTTCGGGTAATGTTTTTTTTGTTATTGAAATTTAATACAATTTATTTTTAATTTAAGAATATTGCGTTTATATGGTTATACGTTTACATAGTAATGTTTCGTAAAGTGTTGCAAGAAGATGCTTGAAATGATGAATAATGATAATAATGAAATGGTGGATGGTTTACTGAATAGAAAAATTGAGTGCATAAAGACGAGTTTTGATTTAGTAGTCATAATCATAACATAATATATGTAAAGTAAAATTTGACGTAGGATATTTAACGTATAGCATAACGGTACGATCTAATAGTGGTATATCTACGGAAATATATATATAGCCATCATTAGTAACTCCATCGAATCAAGTAATTGTAATCAAGAAATGATTTTTTGACATGCCGATCGGAAACGCCGGCGTTCAACGGATACAAATGTTGCGTATCCGATAGGTATTTCGGTGCACTAAACCATGAAAAAGTGATAAACACTAAGATTTAAGATTAAATATTCTTATAATCGAACGTAAAAAAATAAACTCGATACCTTAGTTCAATAGGAAACTAACTGAAAATACCTCATTTTGAGAAAACTGGATTTGAAAATTTTTCATAAAGACAGCGCTCCAATATAAAGTTATGTTGTACACTTAAACATAACAATAGATGCAACATGTAAGTAATTTATCAACCTATCATATCATAGGTGTAAATGGTGACATTTATTAAGCTCCAAACGGAAACATTTGATATGTTTCTCCATTGAACTAAGAATGTGCTGATTTCATTATAATTCCATAAAGAATTATCTGACTACATAATAAGGACGAAATAGACTTATTTTTTATTGACATTTTCAGAAGGGAGAGTTTCTTTACTATTTTTCATCATTAACTCAAAACCCAGAAATTTTGAGTAATTTTAATTTTCTATTGAACTAAGGTATCGAACTACTACGTTAGGTGACGATTTTAGTATATTTGCAATGTGCGAAATTAAAATTCCTCTTTCATAAAGTTTACAATTACATATATTTAGATAGAGCTACATAATTATATTTTCCATCAACCATTTGATGGGTAATCATTTCGCTATGAAACATAACTAAATGATCTCTAACTATATATCGCTTTTCTTTATGTCAAGACATAAGAGGTTTAAGTAATATACATCGTCTGCGAAGTGAATATGTTTGTTTCATGGGATTAGTTTTATGGTGTTCTGTACTACCTTTAATCATTCTAGAGATCCAATAATGCTCGTTTTATTCAAATAGTAGAAAAGTGTATGAAATAACAGCAGGTAAACCTAAAAATAATTAGTAGTAAGTCAAGTTTTACGACGCATCAGCCGCCCGGGACACTTGCGTGGATCATAAAACACTTTATACCGCAGTAACATATGCCGGGCGGAGTATAAAAAGGATTCGAGGATATATGAAGGAATAAACCGAACATATTAATACCATGATGAAATAATTGTGAAGAGTGTGCACTATTCATCACGATTTCACAGGTTGATGTGTGATTTGAGGCAGTAGTTCATTTCACGACGCTTATTTGCTAGTAATTCTGCTGAAATATATTTTTGTTATTACAGCACAACACTCTCAATTGCTCCTAGTTGTCTGAAGCCGGTGAAACCGTGGCATCCCATTTGGGGTATGCGAGGCTGAAAGTAATTGGGCGGGGAAGGTGACGGGGGAGAGAAAGGTTGGAAATTTCCACTCTAATCAGATTTGTAGCCTTATTCTGGTTCATTTTAAGGATAAGACATTGTCCTTATCCTTAGGCTTAAAGGCTAACTTTCTAAGGCAACTTAAAATTTCATATGTATTAATATTTGAATTATTAAACTTACTTTTTTCTTTATTGTACATATGGCCTGTATCTAATAAATGATTAGCAAACTCGGAATAGTTATAAGTTCGTAAACAGAGTTCATGTTCCCTGATTCTAGTTTTAAAATTTCCAGTAGTCATACCTACAAACTGTGCGTCACATTCATTACATGCTGAAGTGTATTTTCCGTTTTTTTCAAATTTATTAGAAATTTCCGTGTTTTTAAGTTTTTTTTTTAAAACTAGGACTTGGTGTAGAAAGCCAGATAGATGTGATCTGGTAATATGCGGGATATTTTTAAAACTAGGACTTGGTGTAGAAAGCCAGATAGATGTGATCTGGTAATATGCGGGATATTTTTAAAACTAGGACTTGGTGTAGAAAGCCAGATAGATGTGATCTGGTAATATGCGGGATATTTTTAAAACTAGGACTTGGTGTAGAAAGCCAGATAGATGTGATCTGGTAATATGCGGGATATTTTTAAAACTAGGACTTGGTGTAGAAAGCCAGATAGATGTGATCTGGTAATATGCGGGATATTTTTAAAACTAGGACTTGGTGTAGAAAGCCAGATAGATGTGATCTGGTAATATGCGGGATATTTTTAAAACTAGGACTTGGTGTAGAAAGCCAGATAGATGTGATCTGGTAATATGCGGGATATTTTTAAAGTCGCCCATGAAGAAGTTTAAAAATTTTTTTTTACTAGATTGGCCCTTATTGTTTCCATTCTAAATGTATTAAGTAACAAATAAAATGAAGTAACAAATGTATATTGTGAATAAAACTCTTCAAAACAAAATGTCTAGAAATCGTTACATATTTAATGCCCAAGAAATACAATTTTTTAAAATTATTTTGTTTAGTTTTTCTGAATGTCTAGAATATTTCAAGATCGTCCTGCGTCCTTCATAGCAAGATAACCCTACCCCGAACATAATACGGATATGACATTAAATATTCAAAGTCCAGAGGGATGCGCAAGAGGCTTGCGCGGCAACCCCCTTATTTCATATTTTAATAACATAGCACTTCCCCCCGAACAAAGTCCCGTACTATTCGCTAAGATAAACACGAAGGGATAGTGAAATGATCGTTCCCAGCATCAAATACTTTGTAATTGATTTATGATATTTCGAACTCAAATTGTTTTTGTTATTTTTACAGAGTAAAAGATACACTCAGTATCGCCCTGGAGAAAAACCGTCATTCCGAATCGAAACGTTGCTTGAAATAGCTTTTGCTAGTTGATCTGAATATCCACGTACTTTCCAACCTTCCTATACATTATCCCCATCCCATCCTTCATCTCCTTTCATTTCCCACTTCATTCAGCCTCACAACAATCCTTTAATAGGGATTACATAGTCCCACTGGCTCCAAACAGTTTGGAACTTTCGCTCGTCATTCACATAGAATAAAAGAATATGTAACATATAAAACTTTTGAAGCTTTACTATGTCATGAGAGGTAACAAACACAAGATAATACACCTGGCAAATCAGAGGAAATGTGATGGAAGACGTGGTGGAGGAAGATTCGATTCCACTTCGTTTGTTGCAATGGGCTTAACCAGTTTTTTTTGCTACTCAAAACAGTGTTTAAATTTATTAATCGTGGTGCTTTTTGGTGATTTTCTCGTTTTTTGTTTCACTTCTTCAACAACCGCAAAACGTTTCCAATTGAGAACTTTTTCATAAGTTCGATATCAATTAAATATTATTGTGTAGTTTGAAGAACGGGGATCGTGCTCTGTTTGACCAAGAACTACTGAAAACTCAACGTAGTATCGTAATGTGCCACAAATCAGGTCACTTCTTTCGCAAATATTGGAGCAACCTTCTCAAATCTTCTATATGTATAAAAATGAATGTTTGTCTGTCTGTTCTCGATGTTCTCGAAAATTACTTAACCGGTTTTACTAAAAATAGCCCAGTTTATTCTTATTAGCACAAGGGAGGTTAGAGAAAAGTTTGAATGAAATCCAATTGTTAAAACTGTTTGCTATAACGTTTTAAAGTTAGTATGGAAACATTGAACCCGCCATATTGTATTGAGGTTAACCCATAGATATTCCATTCTGGTTAGCCACAGATTACATATTTAAAAGAAGAAGGTTTGTTTGGGTAGAACATTTTCAAAATGAAAAACACAGGTAGGTACCTACTTAACAACTTTATTAGATACGTTTAAAAAATATTAACGTTTGGAAAGAATTTTTTTTTCAAATGAATGGTTCTTTTTTCCTTGTTAGAGATAGTAATAGTCGTCATAAGGCATTACTTTCGATGTAAAATCAATTATGGCACCCAAACGACAAGCAAGAATTAACATCTTCATAACTTTATTAAAAAAAAATGTCCTAGCAAGGCCGGGTGCACATCTAGTCTTTCAATAAAATTTAATAATAGATCTCCACGACTTGCCAATCAACTTTCATCATAATTACGAGTTCATCACTAGTCTGACGGCGGCCATCGATGAGTTTTTGCCACATTTTCTTAAGTTAGACTTGTCAAAAAACCTCCAGAATTTCAGAATAGCAATGGGTCATGACTCATTTTGTAAAGAGTGGGAGTCACGGTACCAGCTCAATAATTTCGTACAACTCAAAAGTACGACTCAATTGAACGACTGCTCATTTAAGAGCAGGCACATATTAAGAGCCGACTCCGAGTTCATGAGTTCATACCCAAGTTCATACTATTCCCAGCTCCCACGAAAGCTCCCAGCATTTAGGTGTAGGTACAAAACTCCCAGATACCAGACTGCCAGGCTTTGTTCATGTACTCCACATTGCCTACACACATGTAAATGCCGTAATTATTCTTTTCTCTACACACGATCGTGAAAACAAATGCTTTAAGATGCATCATAACGCCAAATATTAATTGAAAGTCCCACAGTTTTGGGCATACTTTAGTTTTGTAGAATTTAGACACGGTTACTATGATTTTATAAAAATAAATTACTACTAAGGACCTTATTTGAAATGCGCTATCGAACATTTTAGATGTGTTTATCTTTTTAGATAAAAAAACAATCTTTCTTAAATGGTTCCAAGGTTTGTCAAAAAGAGTCACACTTCAATTGAGCCATAGTACAGTTTCCCAGGAGTCGTACGCTCACAGCTCATCAAAATGAGCCGGCACAAATTAACGGCTCGTTCATGAATTGCTCATTGCTACTTCAGAAGAGAATTGCGATTGCTACTCCAGAAAAGAATTCCGGTTACTTTTGGGTCCCCGACGTACTAGAAAAAGAAGAAGAAAGGGACGGGTTCTACCATAATTGTGCGTAATGAAAGAACAAAGTATGGTATTTTTAAGCCTCTCTTTGAATATCGTCATTATGGTTGGTCTAATAGCAGAAGGTGGGTAGAAGAATAAGAATCATAACACCCACCAAAAGTATATTATATCCCATATTGATAATACTTGGTTATAAATATGTATTAGTTTTGTGTCACTAGTCATAAGTTTTAGTTGTAAGTGGTCTCTTTGTAAGTCACTAACTATTAGTTATAAATGCAAATCACTAGTTATAAGTCTCAGTAGTTAGTTTTGAGCTAAGTCTTAGGTGTAAGTCAGTAGTTATATATCTTAGTTGTAAGCCACTAGTAATAAATCTTTGCTGTAAGTTATTAGTTACATGTTGAATAAATTAGTTGTAAACCGCCCTTGAGGGGATTTTCCCCCGAAAACGGCCATATAGAAGTAATCCAATCATTGTTATTATTATTTACGTTACTTACTGTCTATGAATCATGTCATGACCTTAGATAATACTTTTTTTTATATTCCCAAGATATCCATATTATTATTTTTGGTTCGAAAAGTCAACGCTCAGTGAAATTGATATTTTTTAATATACCCCAAGGGATCGCTCATAAAACGGGAATATTTGGACTCTATCGCGTGGCATGACAGATGCGTTTTTAATATAAAAAAGCCACAGGGTGATACAAATGCACTCAATATTCTAGCTACCTTACCTGATATTTTATCTTATATTATATCTTCAATAATTTGAATATCTCACTAGCTAGTTAACTCACTTTTTTTCCAATATTTGATCAGTGTTCTATCGCGCTTTATTTATTTAAAAATACCACTTAATTGTTAATGTTTTATCAATATCCAAAAAAAAAAAAATAATACATAAATTAAGCCATGATTGGTGAAGGACGTTCATGTATTTTAATAATAGTAATAATGAATGATAGATATACGATGATTAATTAATGAAAGTGATGTTTTCTCGAGGAAGGTCTTTAGATTTGTTTTTTAACTAATTAAAAATAAAGATTCTTTTTTATTCCTGTTACTAAAAGTTAAAAGATCACTTCAAATAAAATCACTTCCCGAATAATTAATCTAGACTACCACGTGAATTAATTATGGCCATAAACATCTAGCAAAAAAAAAATTCTCGTGGCGGGACGGCGGGAGTTGCAAAATTAAAAAATGTAATGCTTGTATTTCACTTGTTGAGAAATGTGCGCCATTAATTATAACGCAGTGTATTTATGTGCACACTGTTTCGTATTTTATTCAAGGCATCCCCTATGTCACCTGCCGGCTGGCGCACGCGCCCTAAGTGCCAGACCACCCTTAAAAATAACCCCAAGAAACTACCCTAAATCTTGTACGCACATACAAACGGAACATATGATTTCTTCTAAGGAATATGGTGCGCAGTGAATAGGTTTTTCCCTTTTGGTAGTTTTGCTCGCAGCTCTTGTGTGTAAGAAAGTAGATAGGTAATATTTCCATACACCTGCTGGGTAAACATTAACTCCTTCATCAGAAAGTTTCCGACACGTTCTGAATAAACAAAAAGATTGCCATGAAGTTTGCGCTCTAAGTAAAAAGTGATCGATGCTCTTCTTCAAAGCTTTCACGTACTAAAGCGTTGCCTTCATAAATGTTCTAGTTTTACTACCCGCCTTAAATAATTGAAAGTCTGGAACAAACACTTCGTCGTCTTAGCTTATTTTTACACACCCAAATGGATATATCAAAGCTCCATAGCTCATGATGGTAATAACGCTTTGATCTTAAAGATTTAGCTTTGACTGAAAAATGTTTAAATTTGATCGTGACAAATATCAACATTTGAGAGTGTTTCCAACTTATGAAAACAGATTTCAGTTTTTTAGATACTTACGTTTTTGTTGAACTACCTAAGCGGGATGTATGAAAAATTTAAGATACAGCTACATTAATCAATAAATCATTAAATATACATCTAAATATATACATGTATATATAAAATAATAGTATGTATAAATAAACATTTGTTATTGGCTGACGGATTGCCCATCTTATTGTGAAACGCGAATTATATACATTGACTTGAATGTTCTCTCAAATGTATATTTTTGTCCTAATTTTGTCATTGCTTCATTCTTGTATTGTGTATGTGCTGTTTTTTTTCTGTAGATCTTGTTTATTTCATTTTGTGATATGTATTTTATGCGATTGGTCCGAAAATAAATAAATAAATAAAAGTAATAAAAATAGATTACATTTTTTTTTTTCAAAAATAAACTAATTTAAAGAGATAAAAGAATTTAAAAACAGTTGAATTTTAGTTAAACAAAAAATATGATTTATAAAAACATTCATTTATCTGTTTCCAAAGATTGTCGATAGTCCCGAACTTGTAAAGGAGAAACTTTACCAATTCTTCCTGTGAAACTGTCAGTAAACATAGGAGTAATTCTATCCTCCCGGTCATAAGATTTAGCTTCTTAGAGTGAATTACCGAAATTTACTTGAGGATCACAGCTTTCAGAAAGTGTTATTCAATTTATAAGCTCGCGAATTAAGTGCTTTCGTGCTCGAAATGGTTTTTGATGTTTTCGACTTCGGATTAGGGAGTGAGATTTTGCCGAACAAACGTTAGGATCGAGAAATTTTAGATGCCCACCCCCAAAAGGTTGATGCTTCTACTTGTTTAAGTTTCCTGTGAAATCATTTTCAACTATATCAATATGAATCAGTTGTAACAAAACTTAATTTGCAAAAAAGCATGTCATTTCATGGATATACAAAAACGCTTTCACATCATCAAAGATAGCTTATCCATGGTAGAACTGGGCATGCACTCTTCAAAAATTTATTAGTTTTAGCTCTAGTGTTTGTAGTCGAACATAGTAGAGAAAATAATCCCTGACTTCCCAATGCTTTTTATTTAATCAAAATTCATTAAGTCCACGTTCGCCCAACTCTTATTGTGAATAGGCTCCAAGTTTTTGGCAAGATTACACTCATTTGAATATTTTTGTTCTGTTATGAATATTTCCTTTGATGTCAGATATCTTGAAGAATTCGCTATGTGGGAGGAATGTTAACAATGGAAGAATTCCATTTCAAGCATTCTAGAATCTAGATGCCTTCGTAAAATAATAAAATGAAACGTTGGTAAGAACCAAATCGAGTAATATATCTGCGAAACCCAAAATGTTGTCAATATTAATGTTTCCATTTGTACCTATGCTTGCTGAGATTCATACATTTCATCTTGTTATCTGGATTGAGCACGATTATAAGTACATAAACGTAAAAGTATAAATTACTTTGATCTATATATTACAGTTTTTAGTGAAATAAAATATCGGCTGATGTTTCGTATATCTCTGAGAACAAAATTAATAATGTTGTTCAAATTAAATTCAAAGTATGACATTTTCACAAAATATACTCATACGTACCTGTTCTATTGTTCAACAAGGAAACATTTATTACGCTAGTAAATGCATATTTACTAAATAGCAGGGTATGATTCTGTCCCTTTATTAAATGATGAAATGGATTTGATTTGAAAAGGAAATGATTGTAATCTACATCCAAGTTAAGTGAGTCTAAGTTAAGTGATATTAGTTTGCCGGATTCAAGAAAGTCATTTCTATAGATAATAATAATAACTACCCTTTGAGCTTAGTCGTGTTTATATCTAATATGAAAATCTTGAAGAAAACACTAAATTCTGTTTGCTTTTTGTTGCCTTTTGTATAGAATATGAGTATTAAATTAATATTTAAGGCACACGCAGATAAATTTGCTGAATTATTTGGTGAAAATAAATTCACAATGTTTTAATGTTAGAAACTTACAAAGGCGCTTTACTGCAATAGAATAAAATACCCATCTTATTATTACTTGCCTTTTCTACATAATTTCCTTGTATTCAAATCCCCGGTTTAACTATGAATGCGAGAATTTCAAGCAGTCCAAATGGTATTCGAGAATGTACTTATATGAATAGTGGCGTTTGGACTGGGTTTTTGGATATTACTCGGAGCGTGTTTTAGCAATCAGAAACACCTGTCGCTAAAGAGATAGCTGTGCAAGGGAAGGCGGGTTGGTCCACGGCGAACTTACTCACAGATAATATTCCTCCCCTAAGAACTAGGAAGGAAGGAAGAGGGAGATTTTTGCCAGAGGACTAAATAAGTTTATGTTCCTTTCTCCCCCTGCCCGGAGGTGCCGGAATGTTTATGAAAAACTTTTATTAAATGATATTACCTTCGCTGGCAAACGATATACTACCCACCTTCATTTGTATAATTTTAGCCGGTAAGAAAGTTAATTGAAGCTTTTAGAAGTAATGAAAATTCCATTATATTTGAGTTACTTTTAGAAAACTTCAACATGCAGGTATTCTTAGGGGAATTATCCATAAATACAGCTTCTTCAAATGTCGAATTTAGCCAGAGTTTTTGCTAAAAACATCGTTAATTTTTTATATAAATATTTTTAAAATATCTGTCAAACATCAGAACGTCCTATTTTAATTTTGACAAATAGGTGGAAATGTTACGCACAAGCCATAATAAAGATGCTATGTGATTAAAAAATACATATGAGCCTAAATGACAATATCCCGTGTGGAAATATTCAATTATCACCTGAACTACGTAAAACAAATATTATTTCTCATACTTACCGCGACCAATTTTTTGTTTTATTTTGTAAATTTATTTTTCATCAATTTATTAATTTGGTAAGGAGGAAATCAATAATTATTTTTGGTATACTAATCATTACATGTATAAAATAATAAACTATAAACTGTCGATTTCCCGAAAAAGAATAAATAAATAAAAAAGTAAATAAAACGTTGATAGAAAAAGCTTCGCAAATTTCATGACGCCAAAGTTGGAGAGTTTTTGGTAAGACAAATAAATTGATTTTCTTATCCTCTGTTCAAATTCCAAGTTTCCAAAATTCGAAATTCCAACTCATATAATTCAGACGTCCCAACTTAACTGTGATTTCCGTTCCGCTTAAGCTCAAAGTTCTTAAAAAAACGTTAGTTTTGAATAGTTTGAAATTTCGGTATTTTCTTTCGCGCTTTCCACCGTAAATCCCCGTCTCTTTTATCTGAAAGAATTGTTTCGTGCCGTGGCTTAGCATACCGTCACTTTACGAAGCATTAAATACATTTTGACTTAAGTAAAATTTCTTCAGTTACAAGTGGAATTAAACGGTCTTAAGGCTTGTGGGATTACGCTACCCCGACCCTGCAAATAGCCTATATAGGTATAAGGTCGGCACAGACACTAAACACACCCCTATCGCTCCGTTGTGAAGGGAAAACAATCACTATTTTGCATTAGCAGAGTCAACAAGCCTCTTCTGTACTCGGCTCGTTTCTCGAGTATTATTGTTTTATTGTAATTTGAAGGGAAACTCGTTGGTTTTCTTTGAAAAGGGGTAATATGTTCACCGATCCCTTCTTGGCATTCCGTTTATCAGGGTAGAGATGATATTCAAGAGATTAGAGGCAGAAATAATACGAATTTTAGATTAATTTCATTATCCAAAAGGACCTCAAGTATCGTTTTATTTATACGAAGTTTCAGATAATATGAGATAGTATGAGTATTATATTATATTATATATTGCTTTCAAGATTTTAATGGTATGTTATTAACTGAAAGGGGGTAAGATTTTTGTTTGTTTGAAATACGCCAGAAATTCTATAAGTAAATAGGCAAAACTTTGTTCAAACCAATTTTTCGTCCATTTCCAGTATTTTCGGTAGCGCACTTCAAAAGGCAATCCCGAGAACCGTTTTGCAATTAAAATGGCGTTTCAATAAATATTTGAATATGTTTTATCTACCCTTATCAAAGGATGTGTGGTATTATGCGGGTATCCTAAACCCACTGATGCAAAACAGGCTTGCTTAGGTATCTAGTCCCGGCGGAAAATCAATAACATCCCTTATTTGAATAGTCCCCCATCTTTGCATATCTATGAAAACATACTCCATTTTTTTATTTACTTAATCTCGGAATTTCATACTGATATAAAAACAAAGACGATTGTGTATTTTTACCCATTCCCTTGAATTTTCTAGATTTTTTTGCCGGTGGTATTATTTTAGGCTGGTTAAATAATATTTTAACGTGGGTATCAAACCGCAGGAGAACATTTTTTGTTTGCAATAAATTTAACGAATTTAGCCTTTATTGAAATAATTTGAAATTTTCAGTTGAATAAGGAATCCGCTATCCTGGTACCTACTTGTATCTTATTTCTACACGAATAAGTTAATTTTGAAACCTTTCAGATAAAAAATAAACATGATAAAAGTTTTGTATAAATTATTTTAGGGTCATTTCCCTTTGGTAAATGTTTTGACTTTCCTGCATGGATATTAGGACTTTGTTAGAAATACTATTTGGGAAAAAATCCTTGATGTGTATTGGAGAATGGGAAATAAAGTTCAAGTGAAAACCAAATGTAAATATACTAGTATATCATATCGCCCGGTGATGCATTACATTATATACGTCCATTATATTCTTGTTTTATTATTATTTTACTTGTCTTTGCTTGACGAAAGGCCACTTGAAGTCACCTCCAGAGAGAAAAAAAACAATGCTTATAGCTAAGTAACTTGTGAACATATTATGATGTTGGTTGTGTACCTTGTAATAGTGAACATATTATGATGTAGCTCTTATTCCTATGCTCTTACTGACAAGCTTCTTGGGGTCATGGCAAGTAAAAAAAAAAAATCATATGTTATTTATTGTAGTTAATACGAAGCATTCAAACGAGGAGCACGTGTTTGAGTTTAATAAGTAATACCTAAGAAAATTAATTATGTAGGAAGACCAATATCAAAGAATGACCGCGAGATCTTACAATACGGTAAAAGATAGTTAATGTATACGTGTAATGCACGTTGGTCAACGTTCTTATTTGCACCATTAGCACTCATGCAAATTAGCAATGGGTCATTATAACTCATTTTCTTCATTCACGGTACCAGCTCAATATTTTCTTACGACTCTAAAGTACGACTCAATCGAACGACAGCACGTCTTAACCCTTTAGGTGCCATATGTATTTTTTTTTAATTCTGGAGAGGTGTCGATAATCCATGAATATATATATATATATTTTTATATCGATAACTTTTATTTTTAGACACATGTTTTCAATAATGTGACGTAATTTTAGAACCGTGGGTAACGTGTGACGAATTTTATGGCTTGAGCTATATATCGTTCTGTAGCCCTCAAGTACAATAATGTATCGGAACGATATATCGTTCGGTGGCACCTAAGGGGTTAAGAGCTGGCACAGTGAGCATTGCACAGTGTGCTCGCCTGATACAGTATCTACGAGTATACAGTATGCCGTAGCTCTTACGATATCTAGCTCCTATCGAACAAGTATGAGATGTGTTTACTGTGATATGTTTATCTTTTTAAATATTTCTTAGGCGGTTCAGGGTTAGTGAACCAAAGTTATTGTTCATATATGGGATGTGTGGGATTGCACTAACTTCCTCTCATTCCGGAATAAATTAATTATTGCTATTTTTAACTTTTCATGTGACAGCTCTTTAATATTGTTCATTAGTTTAAATTTTACCCTGACGAAGCTTGGTCTAAGCGAAATCGGTGCTTAGTCCTTGTGAGGTTAATAATGGATAAGTAAAACAATACATTACATTTTAAGAAGAAAAAAAAATAATTGAAAAAGAAAAAAAAATAATTGAAAAAGAAAAAAAAAATTGTTCAATTGAGACGTGGTACAGTTTTATGGGAGTCGTACGCTCACGGCTCATCAAAATGAGTCGGCATAAATGAACGTCTCGTTCATTGCAAATTCATGTATGTACCGGTTGAATTATTCATGTTATAGATATACATTACAATAGATTGGCCTTTGCACGACCTTGGTTTATAAATCCAAATACAATCGAAACCAAACCAGAGAAGTGCAAATTGTATTGATGTCAAAATATTATATAATTGGATCATTTTGAATAATTTTTTTGGACGAGTTCTAAATATAGATGTGTTACTAGAATTTCGTATGTGTTAAATATTTTTTGTTTTCGTAAAATGGATAATATCAATGGGGCTGGTACGACCATGTAAAATCAACACTATTTTTCTAGCACTAAGAAAAAAGGAACGAGAATTGGTTGGGGAAGTATAGGGAGAATATGGCAACTCCAATCTTGCTATTTCACATGGTTTTTCACAGCCAAATTGAGAGTATCTTCTGCTATGGATCAAGTTGAAGAAACACCCTTTCATTATATATATACATATAGATCAAGCACCCCTGTTAAATGCACAACCTTTTGGCCTTTGCTATTGATTTAATGATTTTATCGTTCTGCTTATAATGTTTTTTCTATAAAATTTTGTACTTTTTTTTTGTTTCAGGTAAGAACCAGTTACATATAACCACTTCACGTATTTACAAATGGATGAAAAAAATTAATGTAAGTACGTGAAACAGATAATTCATTAACCATTTTGACTTTGGACAAGCTACATTCGTTAATCGATTGCATATAGCGGAGGATGAAAGATTGTACACCGTTCACTGTTAAACAGAGGCGGAATTAGCAGTGATGCATATTTTATTACATTTTTATTGCCATCCGTTCTTCGACCCAGTAAGCAATTTTGATAAATCATTTACTTAAATATCAATAGGTGGCAGACATATTTACCGATGATCATACCATTTTTGCACTCCTAAAGCCAGCTTTTCATCAGTGGCGGTTCGTGGCCTATCTCATTGGGAATTCAATGAAGGATTAAAAAGTGATAAAAAAATAAAAAATGTACACAAGAAATACCATTGTGCTTTTTTTCCATATTATAAATATTCTAACCAAAATCTAAAGAAATTTCAATATTTATCACAACACCAGAAATTAGCGACCTAGCAACAAGAAATAATTCGGCGATTAATTAAAACGTCAGTGGCGAATGAATAATATAATGGCGTATGTTATAAAAAAAAATGAAGTACTAAAATTTTAATTTATTTAAGGCTCTTTACTGTTCGTTATTTTAAATATAAAAAAGGTATCATCTTCAGCAAATAATTTATTTAATAACGACTTAAAACACGAGAATCAATAGAAAAAATCTGTTAATTCTTTCAAAATACTATTCTGCATACTTCTGCATAATCTATATATAGCTGTGCACACGGTCGCCATCTCGATTCCGATTGCACGCTAGGCGCGGTTTCCCAAAGAAGCGCCACAAGAGTGATAACGTAAAAACTATTTCTTAGGACGGAAAGCCCAATAGGTGCTGAATTCATAATGCACGTATGGTATTCATTTCTAAATTATATTCTCTTTGGGAATATTATATAAACAGACGGGTGGATTTTTTTAGCACCGAATTTGATTGGCATGCTGTTTAAAGTTTGGTTAAATTATGATACATTTGTGTTTTATTTTGTTATATTTTTGTTTAAAGAAGTTTACTGCACAAACGCACTTTGGAGAAAACTACTACTGCACTTCTCTCTCGGCGAGACTATACGAGCACAAGAACTTACTAGACTAGGGGATAATAGTGTGGAAGGGTTTTGATAATAGGTAAAAGTAGCCACTCTACAAAAAATAAGTTTTCACGCGACAACTGCATAATACGAGAGTGAAGAATAGAGTAGCATTCGAGTTCCGTCATATCGGGAAAAGTCTTTCTAAATTTCCCGACGAGGCGTCTCACCGTGCAGACATTAACAGTTGTGTAAAATTTATTCTATTACACACTATTCTTCTATCTAGCAATCAATTACATCAATGACTTAGGACTAATAGAAGACAGTAGGGACTAGCGACTAGCGGCTAGGTCGGTCAGCCCACGCCACTAGCAACGGTCCAGCCACCATTGACGGAAGCGCTCCAATTTATACCAATTTTCACGTTGCAAGTCTGCCAATTAGTTTTTATTGCGAGTAATTAGGGCTGGCCGCTTTTATTGCCGCGATTCCGGCCAAAAAGTTCCGCCGTACGGATCGGCCAGTGCTGGATGCAGGGCCGCCGTGAGGGGTAGAGTCTCCTCTCAACCAAAAAATGTCATTCCGAGATAAAAATAGAATTTGGTTTCACTCTTCTGATATTTGCGATCTAAAGGAGTAACTAACGAACCGACTCTTTTTTTTAAATATATTTTTTATGTCTTCGTAGAAATCAATTACAATATGGTTTGTGAAATGTATTAAATAAAATAAACATCAAGTTTTAAATATTACCCCTACGAAGCTTGGGATAAGCGACACTGGTTGGGGATAATTAAAAAAATAAATTTGTTGTTTTAAGACAAAGTGTTTGTTTTATTTAATATGTCCATAAGTAGCTATTTTTTTTCAATTTATCGTCGCCACTGTAGGCTTCGCCTCCGACATCATAGTTAAGTGTGTCGATCTATAAGAGATGTATGGAAAACTTAAATATCTGGTAACAGTGTACCAAGACAATATCAATATTTTTATTTTTTCATATTGTTTCAAACTTTTCAAACAGTCGTAGCATTTCATTTTAAACTTATTAATTTCATTTACAATAATTTTAAATCAAATTTTTCGTTATTCAGTTGAACGTGATTCTAGTACAATAAACCTAAAGTGTTAAAGCGATAAGACTTCGCATTCAGCTTAAAATTCAAAATTGTAATAAAAACATATGTTGGATTGATTCTTATAAATCTTATAAGTCATTCTTATAAGTCATATCATATAAGTCTTATCATTCTTATAAGTCAAATAAGTTGCAAAATCAAGGGGTGGCTGGAACAGAGAAGTGTAACAAAAAGGCTACCCCCCATTTAGGCCGCCCGTGTGCTCCTGACACATTGAAGATTTGGATATGGCGCCCCTGTCCTCTAGAGGTACTAAACGTTCGTGAAGCGGCAAAATTTTAAGTCTTTTATGGCATTATTCGTACTTGCGCGAACTGGGCGAAGAAAGCAATCTTTTTTAAAATTGGGTTTTATTTTATTTTATGGGGAATTTTTTTTATCGGCTATAGTCTTATTGCCATGGAAAACAAACTTCGGTTTTATCGTTAAATTTTAGGGGGTTGGACCAGTGTTGATTATCATATAATTTTTTTATAATTGATTGATCTACTACTTATACTTTTACTACTCTCTTTTCAAGTACGAGAATTTCCTTGAATTCGTGTTTTTTTCTTTTAAATAAATCATTTTATTAATTCACATAATTAATAAAAATAAAACAATAACTTTGTTTATAACCACAAGAATTTTATTTAATTTTATTACGACCGACCGGTTTCGCTTAACATTAACATCTTCAGGGTACAAAAATTAAACTGATCAAAAAGACATAGTGTGCGTTTATATATACAAAATAGAATTAGACACACACGTTTTTAAAAACTAAAACGAACAAAAACACTAAAGTGCAAATACATTATCCTCCTTTTATTAGTATCATTGTGTCAAAATGCGAGAGCCTAACACGAAAGCCATGTAAAAGTGACATAATATCCCCACTCCATTCTAACATTTCCTACAATATGGCAGAAAATGGCGAACGCCGTGACAATATGCAGAAATTCATAATTTTTAATAACTATAGGCTACTAGTGAAAAGAAGGCCATTTTAAAAAATGGCCACCCGACCTAATGCGTTTTTTTATGCCCGTCGCGTTATTGTAGCATTTGTTATTTTTCATATTATACGTCACTCATCTTTTTTGAAATTGTCTGCGAAATTTATCACGTTAACGTTATGAATACAATGCCCAAATTTCCCCTATAGTCATTAAACACGAAAGTAAAATTTTGCCGGTTTTTTTTTTGGCCATAGAAAAGCGTGTAACGCTTTTTTTTGTTCGCTTTGTAATTCGGTTGAAAGGTTATTCAGACAATGAGACAATACCTCTTGGTAATAATTGTGATATTAAAATTAATGAATTCATTAAAGTTGTTTCTTTAAAAACGAGTAACAAAGAAGTGGTGTTCAAAAATTGAACGAAGTACTAAGCAGGCGGCTCGTTACTGGTTACCTTACTTTTATACCTAATTAGAATATCAATTTAAGAAAGATGCAAACTCTTTAATTTTTTAATAACTTATTGAACATTATAAACCTCATGGTCTATCCGAAACCTCTAATCTACTGAGCTACAGCTACTCCAATCCGTTTCTTCATATTGTCCTAATATTATCTTTAATGATTAAAAATATATTACAATGAGGTTTACAAGCTTCAATAAGTTATTCCAAAATCGAACATTAATCCTAGACTTGTAGAAAAAGTCAGTAAAAGTCCCGTATAAATAAAAAACTAATAGGTATATCCGAAACACTACCCAAAAATTAATAATGAATTCGGGTAGAATCTTGTAGTCATAATAAAAAGTTAGCAGAATATATGGGAATTAATCGAGAAATCCGATAAAACTGTTGAACGTTTTATAAAATGTCCTTGATCCATTGGGATTAAATTTATTCTAAGAATGAATATATAAAAAAAATGTGTCTATTAATCAATTGTTGGAAAGTAACATATGGATGGGGAGAGGTTAAGTTCCTGCATTGGAAGAAATAACGAAACCCGTGGGCAGTTGTCATAAATGTTGATGGTTAAAATGTTTTTTGGATTTTTTGGGCATTTAATATGTACATTGTGACAGTAATAATATTCCTAAAAACAAAATGTTTTGAAATTGTTGATTCATTTTTCTGATTATGGAGAGTCCACAAAACCAGTAAAACTCCCTTTTACTAACATACTATGGGAAATATTAGATCCTAATTAAGATGTATTAAATAATTAATATTCTTGATCACAAGGTGTGTAATGAATTACTGCAAATTATTAAATTGATTAAACTCACCGAAGATTATGGGTAGTGGTGTACAATGTATAATATTTATTATATATTGTTCAAATATTATAATTATTAATCTCAGAACTTACTTTGATGTTACATTCGTTACAGTGATTATAATGTTATAATTAATTGAGTTACCTGATAATGAAGCGAGGAGAAATAAGTTAAGTTGTACAACCTCTATTGATTTTCTAATGTTTTTTGAGTTCTTGTGTTTTCTGCATGTATAATCTTTTGAGTCAGCGGTTGTTAGGTAGGTACCTGCAATACCATAAATATTACAAATATAATAAAAATTATAAGGACAGTAAAAATATAAAACCTTGGATAACTCATGGAATAGTTATATCAATAAGAAATAAAGAAAAGCTGTTTTATCAAACCCAAAAACAACCAAATTACTATTATTTATTTTAAGTATATAAAAAAATATAGAAACAATCTCACAAACTAGATTTAAAAAAAAAATGAAAATTACTTTAAGTAAAAAAAATTAAGTCAGCGGTAAAGTTAAGAAAAAAAAACAATAAAAGAACCAACTAAAATTGCAAACATTTTTAATAACTACTTCGCTAAAGTCGGAGAGAATCTAACCAAAAAAATTGACAATAACCAACCAAAAATACTCTAACAACCGCACAAACTTGCCCCGAAGTCTTCGAGAAATTTGAAATATTCAAACAAAACGAAATAAAAAACATAATAATTGACTTACGAGTGTCCGCAAGCCCTGGTATCGACCATATCACAGATAATTTATTAAAATAAATGAGACAATTTTTATCAAAACCGATTACACACATCATTAATAACAGCATACGATACTGACTGACCGGTTAGAAGCCGAGTGGAGAAATACACATACCCAGGCGTTGCGGGTTCTTCATCATTGAGCAAGCAATATTTTCTGCTTATAATGATGAAAGTAGGATATAAAGCCGTAGAATTTATATATTATCAGGTTATTCGTACCCGGGAATGTTTGTCTGTCTTTTAGAGAAAATAAAAACAAAAACAATAAACTTTCGAAGTGGTTAACTTGTGATGGAATATACGAGTAATATTACACTGTGCTTGTGATTTTTGTATTGTATTTTGGTAACATCTGCTCTGACGAATGCACGGTTATAATGAAACTGGCTTGCGTTTCTTTTTTTTTAATTTATAGCGGTATTCACATGTTATAGTATTTTATTTAACAAGGAATTTGATCAAAACTAACATTTACAAATAAGTTTTCCCACGGATAGCAAAAAATCCAAGAAAACAAAAGACGCCATACTGTACATCTCTGTATTCGAAGCAAGTCCCTAAATATATTCCGTATTCTTCGCGGACCTCGGGCGGCTGTTTTACGTTGTCTGATTGAACTTAGACCTTTCTCGGGAGCGGACCTTAAATGTGATCAATTATGCACATTTATGATAGCCGAGGGGTTCACACCTCGCTCAGGCATACATGGGGAGGGAACGAAGAAATGGCTTCCTACCCTTAAGTGTTACTGCATCACCTACGAACTGGAATTATAGCCCACCTCTCCCGCGTCCCTATCTTCATATTTCTTTCTCCATCCAACACGGACTTTTACTTCTACGGGCGTATCTTGGGTTACTACCACCTCACGATACAACATGGGTGTATGTGGGTTAATACGGGTACATACCGCGTGTTACTCTTTATGATCCTACTTGATTTCCTCAACTATACAACCAAATCTTCATTCGTTTCCTGCTACCCGCCCTTTTGGAGATCCAGGTTTTAGTATGGATATATTATATAATTATTAGAAATCATTTGCATTAAATAAAATTTAAAAAAAAACACGTATAAACATCAACTAGACTTGTTTAGTTAATCTTTCTCGATAAAATGTTATTTTATACGAATTTTCTATTTTATGGTATTCCTACTAAAATTACCAGAAAAAAATATAAATACAAATAGAATTTGGAAAAACCCTGTTCGCAAAGCGTAAAAGATCACATTACGTAAATATATTGTACGTTTATATAAACAAGGGTTAACTGAATAAGGTTACTGCGTATTTTTTGTTTGTTGAGTCAATTAAATGAAGATATTTTTAAACATTGACCCAGATTCAATCACGGACATGTTTATTTTCGTATTGTCGCGGTATAGATTTATTTATAACTCCATTTAAGACGAAACGACGTAAAAAAATGAAAATGAAGATTCAAGATACGGCCATTCACGATACGACAAATTTTGATTAAATAAGTTATGGTCGTAAGTCGGGATACTCCTATACCCTTGTCTTCATTCTCTTTCTGTTTTCATCCCTCTAGAAGGTTTATCTTCACCTTTTAAAGTCACCATATTTTTTCTTATCTTTGGGACTATTTCTTTACTCGATATCCCCATTCCGGAATCGGATATGGCGTTTGATTTTATATATGATGGTCTTAAAATAAGGGATTTGGATACTGCTGTCTTCCTCGTGATTGCTTTTCCAAGAATGCTACGGAAATTTCTTTAAAAAACTGACCATAATTTTCAAATCACTTCTATGTTTTATTTTATCTTTTTACTAGCCGGATGAGTTCGGTATTTTGGTTGTGGCAGATATTATTTCTTATTTTCTGACAGTTTACAGAATATTAAAAAAGCTTCATAGCTCACCATGTAAATGATGTAGCTAGCTAAAAATGGTTGTAATATAGCCTATGATTTCGGACAGAAAAGGTTGTCCAATTTTATTACGCCGGAGCTCGCCGTTCGTGGGTTTTTGCGGGTTCAAATAAACAGATTTATACTTTTTAGTTCAATTAAATTTCCCTCAGTTAATTACCAGAGTAAAAAAAATTGAACACCAAACGTATTTCAATCAAATAATGCAAGAAAAACAAATCACGTTTCCGAAATGCGACATATCGAGATGAAAGATACATAAGCAGAAGTTGGTATTGTAAATTTTCTGCTCTATACGCATTGAATTTGTAATATTTTCATATAATTTACTAACAAAGTTGAGTTTTATCGATCTGATATCTTCGATAAGAAAAGTTTTTTTCACTTGAAAATAAAAATCGGAAAAAAAGTTTTAAGGGTAATTTTTTAAATATTTTATTATACAACTTTAAGACCTTCAACAAGTTTTATAATATGATATGTAGGAAGGAAAATGTAATAAAATGGTAAGCATTCACGCTCAAAGTGGGATAAACAGCCCGTAAAGAACAACAGTCCTGACATTTCAGTCAGAAAGGAGATATTCTCCACGCTCGGAGTTCGGCAAGCCGAAGGCTTATGCCAGGGGATCTCAACACGGTGTCCTGTGATTTTTTTTCAATTTTATAGCGTGAAATGAATATCCGAAGGGCCCAAACTAATTTCCCTCAGTTCCAGGCTGATTGCCGGCGACTGACGCTCTCTGTGGGTGGAAAAATTGTAAAGTATGCGCATAAAGCTGCATAACCTCACCAATTGTGAACATCTCTTGTGCTTATGATTTATACATTTTAAACATATATTGTACTATAGTATTTTTTCGCTTCACTGAGTGATAAATAGTATTCAGTGAATTGCTTTTAAAAATACATTATTCCCATTCAATTTATTGTAATAACTTATTGAAGTTCATAAACCTGTCTCATAAGCTCATTGATTAGAGCGTTGTTCCGGAAAGATAGAGATCCTGGGCTCTACTCCAAGATACGACTGATGCCTTTTCATTTTTTTGTGTCTTTTTATGTTTTATTTGAGATTTATTAAAATCATCTTCTCACGTTATTCATAATTTAATGATTATTCTGTTTTTTTTTGAATTTGTAATATATTTCTCATTCCTATAAATAATTGCTCGGAACTAGTGGGACAATTATAATAGTGTCCATAATTTTTGGAATATTCTGAAGATAATGGACGTGAAAAAGGAAAGGAAACAAGAAGAAGGTGAATAGCCATTCTAATCTAGTAACTTAATCATGCTTAACCCCAAGCTTATTACCAAAATGGTTATTCAACTATGTATCGTCTTGATTAAATAACACCATTTAGAATTGTAACGTTGGGTTACATGAAATAGCAATAGCCATGTTTAGTCACCAGAATTGAATAGCCACGTTCCAAACGTTCTCTTCCTTATGTCCATCCTCTCCTCAATCCCTTCAGCCTCTCAAAATGTCAGATTTGGGGACGCCATAGTCCCGCTGGCTCCTGACAGTTGGGATTCTTGCACGGTATTCACATAAAACAAATTCCAAGAAAACACAACGTTTCTGAATGTCAGTGTAGTCGGATTTCGACAACATTTCCTGCCAAAGTTGTCAAATAATAATGATGTTATCATAATCTTTTAATGTACTCTCGACCGCAAAACCCTTGAGAGCCTCTGACTTACTTCGTCCGTACAACTCGCAAAGATTTCCGAAAGCCTTAATGTCGAAGTTCATGTCAATAATGAAGGCTATGTTTGCATATCTGAACTTAATAAAGTAATGGAAAAGTTTTCCCGGCAGCAAAGTGCCAAACCTGATCACATCGGACCGCCAGATCCTTGGGGGAACTTCCCAATATAATAAATCATGATCCAGAAACCTTACATTTTATAGTAGATACTATATACCAAACTTTACTTCTATTGTGTTTCAATATGCTTGACGTATTACACTTAAAGAGAGAAATCTTTGCGCATAATTTGAAATGTCGCTTTACCCCCTTTTAAAAGCTTTTGTAACGATTTGTTAACGAAACGTTTGTTTGGCAGAGAATTGATATCCCAGTATTTAATACATATAATTTAAAAGCAATCAAATGTAGAAGTAGGTACATTTGTATCTCATTCCGGAGTGGAAGATAACGTTTGTGTCGTCCTTGTGAGGAATCACTAATAAGAATCAAAGCGTTGCTTGGTATGGTTTTGACTGTGAGTAGTGACTAAATTTGAACAGTCAAGTATCTCCAAAATCTTGATCATCTAAATCACTGACGTCAGAATGAATAGTCTCGCCTTAATGTACCATATCGACAGCTGGAGGCAAAGGTCACGTGAAACACATTTTGGCACCAGCTTAGTTTTAGTAAGCAAATTAGAAAACATTTTTAAAGGAGTGGAATTAAATACACGAAATATTTGATTTTTGTAAACAAGCCGTACCTTTTTACTTATTTGATGTTTTTCTTAAATTAGCGGCACGCCTAGCTCGCCCTTCGTCTCCCCCGCCTTATATGGTTTCTTCGCCTTGCGTGTTAAGGCACTTCTATGTATTATTTGCTCTGTGATCCACATCATACCCTCCATAATATTTTTAACTTCTCAAAAATGAGAAAGCTATTGTGCCATTGTTTCGCAAACTTGCTAGGTAGATAATTCCATTGCAAAAAATTGGTATTTTGTTTGTTTTTTTTCTGCATTTCTTTCAATCGATGCGAAATGTCTTAGAATCTATGCGAACTTTGATTGCAAAATCTAAAATGCTTCCTCTTCCATATTCGTCCATCTCTTTTCCAGCAATCCTTTCATACATTCCGCTCCATTGAAATTAATATAGCTAAGTGCTCCTACGCGAATCGAGCTTTCGAATACATATTTGAAAGAAAGACGGCAGGAGCAGACAGCGGCGGCAGACGTCGGCCGGATACCTGTGAAAGTTCCCCGTAAGATTTACTGCGGCCCGGGTTAAATTGATAACACATGTAAGATGTAGGATGTAGAATGTTGGATGTGTGGGCACCCCTAAAGATGGGATGGGAGGCTGTGTGCTGCTGGGGAATTTTGTAACTGGTTTCCATGGCGACGGAGGATTAGAGCAGGGCCGAAGAGAAGCAATCATAAAATTTTAATTGTTTTTTAATAAAACAGAGGTCACGTGTTCATTTTCCGTCGTGCGCAAAGATATTTAATTAATTTGGGTTATTTCACATTAATAAATTAATTAAATAACATACTTTGTATTCACCACTTTATTAATATAAAGATGTCTACATGTTTCGAAAGCGATACTTTCTTCATCAGGAGTAATACTAAAAAAAAGTATTACATGTAGATATCTTTATATTAATAAAGTGGTAAATACAAAGTATATTATTTAATTCATTTATGATAATAATGACGCCACAAAGTGAAAACCAATAGTTTGAAGAAATTATATTTCATATTCAACCAATATTAAAAAAATATATGTTTTGAGTATTTGCGGTACGTTCCAGAGTGGTAGATACACGTACTTTCTGTACCTTAATCACAGACGCGTTGCTCGAAATGACTACATCCGTGTTTGGTGACCGGATCTGAATAGTCAAGTACATATAAATCAGATTAAAGAGCTTGTGTAGTGGTGTACCGGATGGATCAAAATAAATAATTTTTTGCCACGTTAACGTAATTTTCAGATTCAAAGTATCTATAAAGTTTATACAAAAAATCATTTTTTGGCTGGTCAATGTTTTAACACGGCCAGATTATAAATTTTAACTGCATCAGAACCAAATTTTACCGAGAGTAACTTAACTACTCGATTTAATCAAATTACAACGACAATATTAGAAGATTGTGACAAACGTCGCAGCGCACCCAGTATCCAAATATTACCGTTCCAAACAAGTTCGAACCAATTTTTCGCTTGCTCGCAATATTATCGGTGTGCATACATACATTCAAACGTGCGCTTTTTAACTTATGTCTGTACTTACCAACCTTCCTCTTCTGAAATTCCTTCTCTTTCCCACTCCCACAACATGTCCTAATGGGAGATGCCATAGTTCTACAGATTTCGGATAAATGTGGCAATTAGGTATTCATATAAATAGCAAATTTATTGCTGTTTTTTCTTTTCTTGTTTTATGGCGGACGGAAACTATTATTGTACCCGGCCTTGTTCGGGATTATTTATTAGTTTTGGAATAAAGTTATGAAGCTGTGAATTCTTGCTTGTCGTTTGGGTGCCATAATTGATTTAACAGCGAAAGTAATGCCTTGTGACGGCTATTACTATCTTTAAACAAAGAAACATTCATTCGAAAATTTTATTTACATTCCAAACATTTTTGAAATATACATAAATAATAAAGTTTTTAAGTAGGGTACTTGTGTTTTCCATTTTTTTAATTTTCTACCCAAACAAACCTTCTTTTCAATATGTAATCTATGGCTAACCAGAGTGGTATAATACTTCAATATAACATGGCAGTTCAATGTTTTCCATACTAATTTTAAAACATTACAGAAACAGTTTAACTTTTTATTTCATTCAAACTAAACTTCTAAACCTTCACGGTACTAATAAAAACAAACTATGCTGTTTTCAGAGAAATCCGTTGAATAATTTTCCAGAATTTTCATAGACAAACATTCATTTTTACATTTAGATTTTCTTATTTTTTTAAATTGTGAAGGTTGCCTAAAAATATGAAATGTGTCTCTGTGGTGGTGATTATAATGAAATAAATATAGCTATTAACATGACGCAACTAGATCACCTATAAAACGTGCACATTATTCGACGATTTTCTTGAGATTATTAATAAATTCTAATGCCAACTCTACGCCAAGTCTATTTTACCGAGAATTTATTCGATTATTTATTGCGTTCATTTACCATATTACCAACATACAAACATCGTAAGTTATTCAACTAATGTTAATCCCTAAATTATAACTCATGCATTTTTGTTTTTGCATCTTTTGCATTCTCACATTTTGTTGCATTTTATTTACGTGCTTTACTACCCATTTTCACATATCATCATCATCCTAAGACATTATGTCTTTACTGTTTGATGAAGTCCCCCCTGAACTGCATACGCACTTTTGATCCCTTGGTTTGCGTTGTTATGTGTTATTTACGGGAAATTTACTAATCTTGTTCGATAGAAAATACTTTGGGACAAATATGCTTGTTTTGGCATCTTAAATGCATAATTGTTGACTACCCACCCCTCCCTACGCAATCCAATTCCTATTGTAACGGTAACAAGAAAGGGCCGAAAAGAGTTCGATCTCTAACGCTCGTCGGGCAGGTAACAAAAGGTGTTTAACGCCCGATCGGAGCATCTGGCCAATTCTGGATTAGTGAAGTTTCAGTGAGGTGAGATAAGTGCTAGAGAATATCCATGAACAAGGTAGGCCTATTCAATTTCCGTGGCATCCTCCTGTTTTCTCTTTCAGTCCTTCCTTCATCCTTCTTTTCTCATCTGGTTCTCCAGATTAACTTCGCCGCCAGCCCAGAATCGGGGTTCTTTCAGAGCTATCGAAACAATGCTCAAGTTGACAAAAACTTAGGGTATGTATGTATACCTAGACCTGGCCGTATAAATATTAACTCGCCATATATAGATTGGTATTTAATTTTATATTTTTATTATTGTCAAAATACAAAATATGATTTCTATCGTACTACCAAGTTACTGACTTCGTCTTTAAAATGTGTTCGTCACATTAAAATATTTTCACATTCTCAAATTTGACAGTTCATTTTAAAGAAACAAGATAAATTCATTGTAATTATTTTTTTGTACTTTTTTGATTTTATAATTTTGATCTGTGAATTTGATCTATTTTTTTAAGGAACCGGTTCCAAAACTAACTGTTTAAAGAACCGGTTCCTCATCGGTCTCCGGTAACTGCAACCTGGCAACCCATTTCAGGTATCAACTATCTCTAATCTATGCTGTATCTAAACGAAGATACTAAAATAAAAGCAAATAGCGAAGATTAATAATCTTCGATGTTTTTTCAAGTGATTTTCTTTGGTTTATTACTTTATAGAATAATCTATTTCCACCCTGTCTTGTTTATACTTGCATCCATTGCATCCGGCGGGGGGTGAAAAACACGAAAAACCGTAATCTCATATCGCGCACAAGATGTGGCGAAGTTATGGAGAAATGGGGGAACAAGAAGAAGTGGAAAAAGCAGAAATAGAAGAAGGCGAGCAGGTGGGATTAAAAGGAATAAGAGTGAATTAAACAGCTCTGCAGTACACAGTGGATAACTAGAACTGAACTGGTTTGTATTTACTCGAAAACAGGGGATGTTGGGTGACGTAGGAAGTAGATCCATATCTTCTACTACTTGATGGTTTATTACCGACAAGGAAATTAATTTTCGTCGTAAATTTAATAGTAATTCCTCTAATGGTTAATCGATCTGGCGATAAGCTTAGAGGTTTGTTCTACTTAGAAATTTTCTTAGATTTATAAGGTTTTGGCAAACATATTATATTAGATACTTACTCTCGTGTGCCGGCGTTACTCGGGGTTATCGGTTTTTTGATATGGAGTTAAGTTAATGTGGTCCTCCTTTTTACCGACAGGGTGAAGAGTTCTCCTTGTACCACCAGTTGAGAAAGAAAAGTTACTGCAGTTTGAGGGTAGAACAGCGAACAAGCGTTTATGAGGTTCTCATTTTTATGGATATACTCGTACATTATTCATTACAGATAAATACTCTCAGTATCGCCGTAGTAAAAAACCAGCATTCTGAAACGAAAAGTTGCTTTAAATTGGCTTTAGTCGTGTTTGATGACCAGACCCAAATAGCCATGCGGTTCATAACCTTCCTCTTCCCCATCGCCTTTTCTTCTCCACCCCGTTAAAGCTCACAACATATCTCAATCGGTGACACCGTCGTCTCACTGGCTCCGGACAGACGGGAGCAGTTGGGACTCTTGTGCGGTATTCACAGGAAAAATAGAAACATTGCAATATTCTCATTTAGTCTATTCAGGAAGGTTAAAAATGCAGAAAAAATGAAAAACTGTCCGTTATCTATGAATATTGTTTTTTCCCTCAAATGTATTTATATCGCCCACATTGCCTTTAAACAGAACAAGAGCATTTTCCATTTTAACAAATTTATTAACGCAACTTAAAATTCAACGCAGATTTTGCTGGAGAATTATTCTTTGCACCATATTCATTACATCGAGCAAACAGATGGGGGAATTAAAACTCACTTAGCCTTTGAAATATAAAGGTTTTTTTTACTTTCTTACGCTGTACAAATTCAACATGAAATTATTACTTTCATTCCATCAATAAATAAATTATTTTCGTGTAGAGAAGATAAATGAATACATATTTTTCGATCTGCCGTAATGATCCCGGATTACTGGAAATGAATGATAATTTCATATAACTTTGTTCCTGGTTATTTTGATGACCTCAAAATTAAATACGGTGGGGTGGTTTTATTACGTTCTGGTTTCCGCATTAATTTCCGGTTAAATTAATTTTTCCAAATGTAATTAAAATCGTACGAATTAAACATATTTTCTCAATGTGTCCATTTAGGAAAATACTTTATTTAACATTCCAATAGCTCACAAAAAAATCCTTTTTTTCAAATAGTAAGGGTAATAACACTGCATTTTCATATCAA
Source organism: Halesus radiatus (assembly GCA_022606495.2). Taxonomy (NCBI): domain Eukaryota; kingdom Metazoa; phylum Arthropoda; class Insecta; order Trichoptera; family Limnephilidae; genus Halesus; species Halesus radiatus. Next base: position 160,205 of record JAHDVE020001941.1, on the reverse strand, counting down.
GGATGAAGAGAAAAAAAATCCACGGTTGAAAAATGTCGTGTTGGATAAATTATTTTCAATTTCCATGATTTTATTTCACGAATAGATAAAATGAAAAATTCCATTCCAAATTCAAATATTCAATAACAAGGACAAACTGAACATTTTCTCCGCAGAATTCCAAATATGAAATTTGAAGCACGGTTTATTCACATTCCGCATTATTCACAAAGCCGGGTAATTAGGCGGGCCTAGTAGGTAATTTAAAATTCAGGAGCGCTGATGCCGGTACTCCGGTGATGCGGGCGAGTTATAACTATCCATTCCAGTCGCTCAGATGTATCGCGTCCCGCAGCAGCTATGACGTTAGATTGTGCCCGCAAATACAGTGATTAAATAACGAATAGTATGGGAGGGCGGTTATTTGGGTCGATCAGAGCTTATCTTGGGCATTAGCGGACGATTTGGTTCCGCCGGTAGTTGGTAGACGGAACGCCAGTCTGGTATGGTACGACCATTATTACTAGACTAACGAAAGTCCGTGAAAAATCACGGGATTTTATAATTGTAGGATTTGTGAAGCGGAAAGTTTGGAACTTTCCTTACAGAAATAATATTATATTAAATTATTTTTTTTACATGAATACCGCACAAGAGTCCCAACTGCTCCCAACTGTCTGGAGCCAGTGAGACTATGGCATTACCAATTGGGGAATGTTGGGAGATTGAAGGTATTGGGGAGGGGAAGGAGAAGGAGAAGGGGAAGGGGAAGAGGAAGAGGAAGAGGAAGGTAGGAAAAATAATTGCATATTCAGATCTGGTCACCAAACACGGCTAAAAGCCATTTCAAGCGACGTTTCAATTCTGAATAGTGGTCTTTCACCAGGGCGATACTGAGAGTATTTTCCACTCTGGAACGTGCGAAAATATACTACATATTATTTTTAAATTAATTAATTGTGAAACAGCACAAATTAATTAAATAAAATTTACAGCTCAAATTAATCATTAAAATGCACGCCGGGATTTCAACCCGCGACCTTCGGATTCGTAGTCGAGAGCCTTACCCCTCGACCATGGAGGCCGTGAATTTTATTAACATAAATCTTGGGTATATAAAAATAAAAAAATTAAAATTTTAGAAAATAATGTTTTCCTACGTATTTAAAATGAAAGTAAATTTTACTGTTTATTTAATATTGCCACTGCCGAGAATTGATCACTGATTTCTCGGAAAACAACTATGCTGACCATTTCACCACCAACTATTTTAAGAATATCGGCATAAATTCATTATATGTACGGAAAATATTTAGAATGTTACGTACTCACATCACATTACACCACATCCGAAATTATATTGTTTAATAACCCTCTATTACCAACAGCAGACCTTCATTACTATTTGATGATCTTTAAACTAAAACATGTTTTAATTATTATTATAATATACCTATGTATAACATTATGTACAGTGTTTTAATGTGTGAAACCGGTTCGTGAGAAAATAGTTTAAAACCCCCAAAATTAAGTTGATTAAAAAGGGAGTAATTGCTCAAAGATAATCTATATAAAAAATGGTAATGTCGCTCTAGGATATCGGAAAAGTGATTTTTTGTTATTGCAAATGGTGTCTCACAGTCTTAGAAATAATGTGCAATATGATAAGGTTTTAGGTGGTTAATCTGTTAACGTGATAATAAAATCTATACAGATGCTGACGAGCGCTGTTTTCAGCTTTTGAATCAATCCCTGGCTGACATGACGCTGCAAAAGCCAGAATATGAGTAAAACGTCAACTCTAAAGGTTATTTTATTGTATGGTGCAAGCATTACGGACTAGAGGCTTAAAATAATTATTATGGACAAACGCATGTGAAACTAAAGACTTTTCAAACTGGCTGGAAAAATTAACTTCTACTGAATATGTTAAACGATTCACTTGAAATTGCTTGCTTGCTGCTCCAAAATTAAATTATCTCGGGAAGTACGTGCGGATTATACGTTTCGTTGTAAACTTTTGTCTTATTCTATGAATGAATTATTGTATGAAGTTATCACTTCGTGGTTATCCATTATAATCAAATGAAACACTCAAACATTGTTTTAACCATATTTATTTTATACGCCTACCGGTTTCGGAACAACCGTTCCATCGTCAGGGCAAGTGTATGAGTGTATGAGGATATTTTATCTTATTTCTTACCTAATTATTTTTAAGGTAATTTTGTATTATACAATGAATGAAATGCTATACATGAGCGGGTGCTTCTTTCGGCGAGCTCTGGTGCGGACAATTTGTAAAAAAAAAAGTTGTTAAATTTTCTTACTATATTTGAAAGTACGTGCAATGAAGACTTATTATCAAATTCTTGAAAATAATTTCTTCAAAAGATTGGTATTCACTTTGTGGCGTCATTATTGATAAATTAATTAAAAATGACTTTGTAATCACCACGTTATTAATAACATGTCAACATGTTTCGAAAGCAAAGCTTTCCTCATGAGGACTTGTTTGTTTATGTTTATAATTTGACTAGTCTCACATTATTGTATTCTATGTTTATCATTTGTCAATACTTGACATTATTATTTTTTGGTATTCTCTATGTCCTGATGAGGAAAGCTACGCTTTCTAAACCTGTTAATATAAATATATTAATAAGTAATTGCAAATTAAGTCTCGATATCTAGCGCTTTGTCATTTCTTGTATTATTACGTATTATAATGCGTTAATGGACTACAAAATCAGCTTCTTCATTTGGATTAGACACCAGCTCTCAGAATCCGATATGTTTTGTCTTATTTTCACGTACGTATTTGCTTCCAGCTAGGAGAAATTAGCGATGTTCTACCCACCTCACCATGTCATTCATGGTAATATAATTCCTCTGGAACGGTGGACGTGTCACATAGAAATAAAATAAAAGTTGCCCCAACTAACACATTACTCTTTTTAAGTGGATAATTTTTAACCGGTGCTTTTATGTTTTCTCCGTCAGAAGCCTCTAAGATAATATTTTCCACATCAAATCACACTTCAGAAAATGACACTTTTTAAAATATATTTTTCCACGATTATTTGACCAAAATATTTGAAGTGATTCCCATGACTTGTAAAACCTCGTATTTATATTATTATAAATAAGAAACATTTTTCAAAAAGGTAGCAAATTCAAAATGCTAGCCACGATTAAGTTCCGTGACCAGACAAAGAGAAACAATTTGCACAAGGGCCAGGTACAGTATTGTGAAAGATAATGAAATTCATCCTAAGGTAACAATGATTCCAGGGCTAAGAGATTATGAGAACCCTTTGGAAATTTGTATAGCCATAAATATGGCCGTTGTTGAGCAAAGCTTGCGAGGGTCTGACAGAACACCTGTTTCAATGGATAAATCCGTTCCAACGGGGTATTTTACCTGATTGAAATATGTCTTGGTCTAATTTTATGAGAGATAAGGTTTTTATGAATAAAATTAGCAGGGGTGTGTGCAAACAACAACAGAAAAAAGAACCTTTTCTGACATCAGCGCATTTTTACGGAAGATTTATTTTTGTAAAATGACACGATGGTTGTACTGTGTTTTTGTTATGGAAAATACATGTTTTACAACTAGGTCGAGTAAGGTATCGTTTGTGCTGAATCAAATGAGATCACTCCCAAGTTAATAGAATTAATATTTGGTGAAATACAACAGATTTTAGTAATAAAACATGAAAATACTACAATTAATCAGGCAAAGATATTTTATTACATTGAAATGACATAGTCCAGTAATTTTAAATATCCTATTGTGCATTAAAAAGGGAAGTAGTTTTTTTCTTCATATATTATACATGATGAAGGCCTTATGATAAAATTGATTTTCGACTTCGTGAGATCCCAGATGTTTGCAAAAAACAGCAACATGTTTGACCTTCGTTCAGTGTATCTCAATTTCTGTTCAGAAGAACTAATTTTCAAAAGCCAGTGTATTCATTTTAATATTAACTATTTTTTTACAATTTAAAACCAAAACGATCTCCGTAGGTTTAATAGTGTCCGAGATAAAGTGTTTCAAAATTTCATATTTTGTGACTATTAGCAATTTTTTAGAGATTTTTAAATTTTGAGAACAAAGGACTAATTCTTTGGCAAATGCAAATATTTTTTTGTATAGAATAGTCTTTGCAGAGGGGTGTTCCATCACTTTGATTCGGACGGATTCTGTAGATCTTCATTTCTACTACCAAGTTGAATGAATGACCATAGTTTCATGAATGCAGTAATTTTGTCATTTATTTTGTGATTTTTGGTACTATTTTACCTGTACTTACTTTTAGATTTAGGTCCGATAATATCCACTCACGTGACGTATTTTTCAACAAATTTGACTTTACTTTTCGTTTGGTTCTACCGATACCGCTACCGTATATCATTTACAACAGAATAATAATGTAGAAAATATACAATATTAATTATGAACCAGATAATCTAAATATATACGACATATATGTACTCTAAAAAGAGCCTAAAACCCGGCTTTAACCGATTGTTTCGACACCGGTATAAGTATATATGTATTATATATATATTATATTATATTATAAGTATATATGTATTATATATATATTTTATTTTTTTAATTGAACGATTCCAAAATATGGAACAAATATACATGTTTTTTTTAAAGTTTCGTGATATTTAAAAACTCCATAGCTTATAACTGACTTAACATAATGAGCAATAGTCGTTTTAACCTATAAATTATAGACAAACATCTAATTTTATTACGTTACAGCTCTCGAGGCGTTTTTCTCCTTCAAATGATTTCTGTGTTGAATTATTTACAACTTATTATATTATATTTATTGTTAAAACACATTATACCAAAAATCTTACAAATCTTCGCGAATCAGAAGATTAGCATCAATTAGAAGCCCAATCCGAAGCCAGGTTCAATTACCTTTTTGTTGCGCTTATTCTTCAGCTCTCAGCGTCTACCGGAAGATCTTAATTCGTCTGCAAAAGGGGCAAAAGGGGCGAGAGTGGGCGATCTTCCAACTACGCCCATCCTCCCCCGACCTACCAACACAGAATCCCAACATCCCACCCAAACACTTTGCTGAGGAGATTTTATACGTATGGGATGCAGGAGTAATATTAATTAGTCAATAAATTTCTTCAATCGATTTATGTATGGCGTTATTAATAATAAATTATTAAGAATTGTTTTTTTTTTACACCACTGTTTTCAATAAATAAATATCAACATGTTTCGAAAAGAAAAGTGTTCCTCATCAGGATTCACAGAATACTAAATATTATATATATATGTATATATTAAAAATACGTTATAGGTATTTATAATTTAACGCCATTCGGGGTATATATGATTAAACGTATAAGACATAAACTCTAATATGAGAAATGAGAAATACGTGAGCAATAAAGAGCCTTTATGAGCATGTAAGATAACAATGGATAGAAATATAGAAGTTAAGAACACGTGTAAATAACAAATAAAATGATGTGATCCTCTGTAGGTAATACAAAATATTAATAAAAACTTACTTGAGATAAAATTGAGGTAAACAGAAAAAGCTTATAAGTAGGATATATTATATTTCAAGTTAAGAAGATATCTACACATTATAAGAAATAAATTAAGTTTCCGATGAAGAGCTTTGTGAGCTTGTAAACAACAAAGATAAAATTCAATAATATCTATAAATAACAAAACAAGAATAAGCGCCTATTGTGGGTATATAAACTATCGACTGAAATAAAAACGTTATTAAAATAAGTAAAAAAGTTATTATTACAAGAGGTAAGATATACGTATAATATTTATGTAGATGCAGTAAATAATAAATTTGCGGTAAAACATCCCCAGTAAGTAAATCAAATTAACAAGTTGTTTGCATTTTTCATCGCAAATCACCCAGCTAGTTAATAACTTTTTTGCTTTAGTGTGTAGATCTCTAAATACGGGACCTGACAAATGTATGAAAATAAGCTGGTAATTGTTTAAAAATATTTTTATTTTCGTTAAATATTTTATAATTTGTGGACTATTGGAATCTTTACTATGAAGAAGCAAAAACTCTCGAAGCTTTGGTGTCTTCAAATTGGCCCATCATTTCTCTTTGTAATGAAGGTAAACGTAAATATTTTTAGTTGGCATAATATAAGGCTAGACGATATATTGTCGTTCCATATGATGTTAAAAATGTTCATTTAAAAATAGATCTGCAAAAAAAATTGTTGGTACTTGACGATGCCTGGTTGATAATTTATAATGGAAAAAAAATATTTCTTTAAAAATGCAAATTTCCTTTTTGGCATTATTTAACATTAAATAAGGTATTTATTTAATAAGAGTGGTTTAAACACAATAGTTTTTTTTATTATTTAAATAAAATTTCATCGCTCGCTATTATTTTTGCGTGCTACATATTTTCTTTATCTTCTAATGGATTTTGCATTCCTCGTTCCATGTGCAGGATTTTTAATTTGAGATAACATGCCATTGTTTATTTTATGTTTAAACATTATATAAATACATAAAATGGTGTCAGAATAAATAAATGGCACAGTAGTTAATATACTCTCTAAACGGGAATATTTTTTTATTATTACAAAATATCAATTAATACGAAACACATTTTCACAATTTTTATATCACCGCTTAACCCATGTACGTCACTGCAATTAGGAAAATCTTCCCGACGAAAGTTTTCCCTTTTCCTCAAACATCGGCAGATCTCGGTGCGAATTCCGTTTCGCTCAATCCGGGATTTCTTTCAGGAAACACCGCGCGCCATTGAAATGTCTTTTCTATTTCGTTTTGTGTTCCCGTTCTTTAGCTTCGTTTAACCACTTTATTGGGAGCAGTAGTTAAACGCACCGCTCGTTTTTATATTTCCAGGGAATCCGTCAATTGAGTTTTGGAGAATTTTGTGAATTTGAACATCTCGTGATATCCATAAATAGATAACGGAGAAATGAAAACTAATAACGTATTTTATTTTTGTCCCATTGTTCAGATCGGTCTCATCAACTTTTTTCTTATTTTGTTTCGTTTTGACAGATTATTTAAAATCTTTTCACAGACAGCGTTATTTGTAAATACCTACCGGCATCGTTAATTTCATTCAGTTTTGGGAGGAATTTTGTCAAGCATAAAGTTGAGTGAAGTTCATAAAACACTCTTTTGGTGTTATATTTTACAAAAAATACTCGTATAAACATTTATTTATCATTATTGGATGACGATTCCGAAAAGCATAAAACATCAATATATCAATGTATTTTTTTATTTAGATGCTGAAGGAAGGTAAAAAATAATATACAATTCTTTATTTTACAAGGAACAAGTAAAATGTATATAAACATCCAACACTAGAATATTTGGGTTTTTGAACTGATTAGAAAATTTTAATTTACATTATAAATAATCAAATCATACAATTATTACATGCTTACATGCTACATCCTTTGATTATATTGATTATATTTTACCTCCAGTTCCGAGCACAAATATACCTTCAGGATGAAACATGTCGCTGACAAAATTTCGTACAATATCTAATTTCAACTAATATTTCTAGAAATCACTTTAGCATGGGCGATGTCAACTCCATTTACTTGACGTTTTGACGCTTAATCCATCATACGCATATCTTCCAGTAAATCTGTCACGATGCTATGATCTAAATATGCATTAGATTTATACGTTTCACAATAATTTGTCTCCATTCCTATGCAGGTTATTCAGCTGCTTCTGTGTGATGCCACGTATATAATACATTAATAAAGTTTCTCTTTAAGTCTAAATGTTCTTTCATAAATCAATCTGTGATATTATGATTCATAAAACATTCATCGTGGCAGCTCGGGTCCGTTGGTCTGGTTTTCACGAAGCTTCTTGAATACCATTATATTCTGAGAGCGGTTAGTGGCACTTTCATGTTTACAAGATTCTAACGTGGTTTATCAAGGTAATTGAGGATGGGATTTACTATGGTACATGTTACCAGCACCACAGATAATACCTGCTGAAATGAGGAGACCCCAGAAGCGATGTAAGTCCAGAAATGTATGGATGAGATATAGGCGTGTAAGTGTTCACAAATAATGTGGATTTGTTTTATTAAAAGTTGAAAGAACTCGTGGAAATATTAATTATGGAAATATAAGCTTATATAATATTAGCACTTTGATTTAAACTTCCACATTTATTTTCACCGCCGACTGATTTTTTACAAAAGTAATAGTTGTGCTAATATAGTTATAACTTTAGTCCTGACAAAGAAAAGGTAATTCCAAAAGTTGAAGTGGTTGTAATAAATTGTGTACTTCAACATACTTGTTTTAGTTACTATATTTACGACTTGCCCCAATGCACTAATAACTTTTTAAGAAACATGAAATGATTATTATCAGTTATTTAGCCTTTTCCTTAAATGAAAGATATGTTATATGAAAGCTAAATAAAGCACGTAAGAACAGGTACACAAAATCGTTAAAAACCGATTTTGAAATGTCAAGATTTCCCAAAAGATTATCCTTGAATGTTTTGATCTAAAAAATGAAGGATGCTCTGTTTATTTCAACCCCAACGTCCCTTTATCTTTATATTTCCACCCTTCAATCATGTGTCCGATCCACCCCGCTGGAGAAAGCCTCCGAGCCTCCTACCTCGACCTATCTACCTGCCTCTTGCACAATATCCCCTCGGACTTGGCCAGAATTCGGGACCAAATTGAATTTCCCATATTGCGATCTGTAATTTTATTCCCGGTTAGTATTTAGCTGTAAAGGATGGAGTTCTTTTTAAGGGCGGGCTTTTCCGCGCTCAGAATAAAGTCGGGAAATCATTTGTCTGGAAAAAATACAACTGCCGGCGGGAGTGTTCTATATTTGATAGTAATCAGATCACGCGTTGTACGTTTTAAAAGCAATTGACCTTTTTTCTCAATTTTATTACAAAACCCTCACGAGGAAAACTTTACTCGTAAGGGATGCTTCATTTTATTTACTTTCTTGTTTAATTTAATTTGAAAAAGACTTTTTAAAAAATCTCTTAAACCTATTGAATGTTTGAAAAATTTAGAGTTTATTTTTAATAAATTATATAGTCCTGAGATTTATTTAGCGGAAAAAAAACTTTTACATCTATTTCATTTTCGTATTCCGTTTAAAAACTATAGCCTCACTAAGTGAAGCTTTAATTAAAATAAATCCATTTCAATTTATGGACGGAATGTGAGAGTGAACTTTTTCCATAAAGCATCCTGTTATGAGATAATTTTTGAGAGTATTTGTCGAGGGTGAATGCATTTAAATGATTTAATTACCAACAGATGGAATATTAAAATTTCACACAAAATTAACTTTCTATTTACTGATTTTCAAAACTTGACGTTTTTTATAAGATGAAAACGTCCTGCACAGTTTGAGTGCCTTTTGTATTAAATACAACTGTTGATAGAAACAATGCTTTTTTTACATGAATACCGCACAAGATTCCCAACTGATCCCAATCGTATGGAGTCAGTGAGACAATGGCATCCCCAATTGGGGAATGTTGTGAGGCTGAAGGTATTGGGGAGGGGAAGGAGAAAAGGAAGAGAAAGGTGGAGAAATACCTGGCTATTCAAATTTTGTCACCAAACACGGCTAAGAGCAATTAGCAATGTTTCAATTCTGAATAGTCGTCTTTCACCAGGGCGATACTGAGAGTATCTTCCACTCTGAGATGAAATGGTCTACATATGTATACGAATACATATTTTTTTCACAAGATTTTAAATTCATTGTGATTTGTTTTTATTTGAGTTAGTAAACCTTTATTGGATGAGCACACTCAATTTTCAATACAATAAATAATATATTTTAATATTGTACTTCTTATCCTGATAGAGGAACCATTGTTTTCGAAACATGTTGATATTCATTATTAAAAGAGTTAGTTATTATCATTTAAAAATAAATAATCTTCAGCAAAAACAGTCCTCGTTTTAAATGCATCTCCGCGAATGTATATAATTGAAAATTTCGTATAATTTTATCATTCTCCTCGCCGAGAAGCTCCAATCGATAAGATTTTTGCTAAACCGCCGCCTGTTTTCCTGTAGGAGACGTAGAATCTGTAAGTTATATTAAGTTTTAACGAGAAATCGTTTCGCGAGATATCCGTTAAAATTCGTTTTCTTTCGAAATTCGATACACCGCTCACCATCGCCAAACCCCGCAAAGCTTTTAAAGTGTTCAGGTGGGCTTAGAAAGGCAGATATATTTGTTATGGCATAAGCTCAAAAATACAGCCTTAATGGGATAACGGAAAGGAATCGAACGTTTTAATTAATCTGCGATACAGACGTGTTTTGTGCGTATAAATTGCTTAAAATGAAATGAATATCGAACCGATTCACATGATTTTTATAGAATGGTTTAATCAAGAGTTAGTGGTAAAAATTTATCATGTAAAATAATTTAGTCCTTCACAAAAATAAAATCTGCAAATATTTATTTTCTCCTCTGCTTTCCAAAACTAAAAAGTAAAGCGTCTTTTTCCCCCGTGTAATATTACTAATTTGATGTAGTCTGTAACAAAATATAGAAAGGCAATTAACACGCTCAATGTAAGAGTCAGTTGCGTAAGGGTATAATGTATAAACACAAAAAGCTATGGATTTTGAAAAAATTGTGTAAGTAAGTTCGTTCATTGAGAGAATCTAGAATATTTCTGCAAATGGAAAAAATAAAAATAAATCTTTTGTTTTGATTTTGTTTCACTTTACGTGCTCTACGTGCTCGAACATATCGGAAGAATTAATTTCCGGAATTTTAAAATCGTTAGGTTATTGCATTGTTGATGAACAGGCGATAAAAATGATTAATTTTCGTTGGTTATTTTGTTTCGCCAATCATGAAATGAAAACATGGCCAGTGTAGCATGGTCCACGTCAACATTTGCGCGCATCTACTTAATAAAAACACTCGTTAATGGCGATGATAAATCCAAATAATTATGCCTCATTCGCAGGTTGCTTTCGTGTTTTTTTCCGGCAAACAACGAACGCAAAATGGTAATCGAAAATCGCACACGCCTTCCGGGGTAAATTATACTCTCTACTGTTAGAGACCACAATTCAGGATTAAAAAGGTTGATTGAAGTTGCTCCGTTTTCCCTTTTCTACACTCTTCCTTATCAACAAACAAAATATTTAAAAAAAAATTATGATGGATATAATGGGTCCACGCATAAGCCTTTTAATTAAATTTAAGTATTATTTTTTAAACCCGCAAAATAGGTGAACGTTTCAAAAGTATTTTCTAATAGTTTTTCGAATCCACGCCTGAAGAAAAAACGAAAAAGAATGGTCTGATAGAATTTTCAAGGCATTTTTTGGAACAGTGTCGTTTTTGATGTGAAGAGACAATGTTATGGAATACAATATCAGGAAAACAGTACAATGTGGAATAACTTCTCAAACCTTAAAAGCAGCTTTTCTAAAGTTAGTTTCAGGTAGGCGTTCTCCTCATAATTACACCTTTTTTTTCAACAAGCATTCGATTCCACAACTTTTCAGTTTGACTAAAACGAAATGTGATAAGCTGATACTGCATCTTATTTAGCCAACAATCAAAACACACCTTTATCAAGCTAAAAAAGTCTGATTAATTTTTTTGTTTGTTTAATAAGTCTTTCCAGTGGAATATTGGAAACTAAAACGGCCATATTATGATGCATCAATCATTTACATTGCTTGCATGGTGAATGCTATAATTATCTTTTTTATTGAAATAAATTCATTTTAATAAATTCATAATATACAAGTCTATTCTTACCTATGCAGAAACATGGCATTCATTTTTTTGTATCTGTAAGTGAACATATTTCGATTCCTCATATCAGGAGCGCAGAAAGGCAGTTGAGTTTGTTGAACGGTGATATAAAAGACCGAGTGAGAAAATAGCGTGTGCTGGATCTAATGATATTTACGGTATATTGCAGGATCGAACACGAGAGCAGCCTCTGTATCTATTGTGATCAAATCTGGGTAAAGAGGGATTTTGAGATCAATGTAAAATTCCCCTCCGCGCTGTTCCGATGGATATTTTAAAGGCTCGAGAGCGTGTGGGGTATATTTTACGTGATTTACCGTCGTACCCGGGAAGGTTTTATGCGTTTTGTTTTAATGGTATACGATATTGGGTATAAGTGGAATGCTTGAAGCAATGGTATTAAACAAGCTTCAAAGGGAATATATGAACGTATCACATATCTTCGTTTCATTTCGATCATATTCGCAAAACATAGAATTTTTCATTGTACGGGTAACGAAGGATAATGAATCAAGATGAAATATTAATACTTAATTCATAAATAAAACTTTTCTTATAATACTGTTTAAATAAGAAGCCATTACGTTTATTTTCTTTGATTAGTGGGTCGGCTATTTGGAATCCTCACGAGACGGGGTGCTCCCTCATGTTAGAGAGGGTTCAGAAAAAGTTTTTGAGATTTCTTTACATGAGGGAGTACGGACTCTATCCGTGGCTTTATCCAACTAACTTTCTTCTGGGCATGCTTGGATTTCACTCCCTGCAGCTCAGAAGAGAGGGGTATGCCGCTACCCACTTTTTTAGACTATTGCGAGGCTCCATAGAGAATTCAGCTATTTTGGAACGCATAAGTCTTTATGTTCCTGATGACTATCTAAGACAGCGTCGTCATAGATTATTCTATCTTCCTACCTATAGAACCAACCTGCCGATGGTTCTCCCGGTGGGGAGGAGTATATTGCTCCTGAACAAAATCTCACAGGATATCGACATATTTTGCGTCAGTGAGGAAAGATTCAAAAGGGAAATTCTATTGATTCTTGAAAGAATCTCTTCTCATTGACGCGATCTTCACCACTGCCTGAATTTATTTAAATATCTCTGAATTTTTTTTTTTTATTTTTAGTATATTTCTTCATTGTTTTACAAATATTAAATAAGTACCTGTAATTTCTCTTACGTATTAAATATAACATGTTTGTAATTGTATTAGAAATTAAATAAAAACATTATTATTATTATTATTATTATTAAATTTACAAACTGTATATAAAAAATCGAATTATTTGATTCGAAAGTTAAAATAACCCGGGGTATATTAAAACCGACTGTAAACCGAGTATGATAGCTTGTGTAAGTGTCACAAATATGTTTATATTATAACTAGTGGGTATTAGGTTATATTGTGACTCTGACAGAAAACCACAATAACGATTTAAACTGTTCTTTTGTATGGCCTGGAAACCTGAATAAGCATTAACTTGAATCAATAAATGCACCTAATAGCACCGTCAACGGATAAAATGACTAATGTAGATATTATTCGTCCGATAATTGTGAAATAAGTTTAGAAAAATATAAATAAACAATGGAAATATTTTACACACATCGAGGGTTCCAAATACGAGCATAATAATTATAACTGGGGGAAGATTGGTGGAAAACACTGCGCCTTTGAGGTGATTTTTCAGTAAAACGGCGCTATATAAATCATCAAAATATAATTATTACTGTTATTATTTATGGTACAAAAAGGTTTAATGATTGCCAACAGTGATATGAGAAGTCACCAGAGTTAGAAAAAGGGCATTTGTCACATATTGGCTCTATTTACGCTACTAAAATGGAAGCGAAATGTTCATAATTTGATAAAATACCGGCATATGTGAAAGGTTTACTTGTAAAGGGATTCCCAAGACGTAAGTCTTCCCCGATCCTCCCCTAGTAGAATAAATGCCCGGGCTAATTTGTTTCTCTCACCTTCTTAGTCAAAACAATTTCAAAAGGCTTACCCCTTTGATGTATCTTGAACTAGTGGTGGTAAGGCTTCCATACTTCCCCTTCCGATGGAGCGAGGAGACTCTCGGCGCCCGACACCGACGCTTCACTTGCAGTACGTCGCAACGGCTAAAGATCAATTTCACTGGCTACTATTTCCGTAAGGTTAAAGTGATATCAAATTTATACTTCGACAAAGAAAATATAATTAAAATTGATCGTTTAGCTCTCACCGAGAGAACACTATTAAAAATATTACAATCGATTTTATAAACCTCATTGTAATATATTTTGAATCATTGAAGATAATATTAACAACTCTCAAAATGAAACATGAAACCGAATACACAGAAAAGCAAAATAAAACGATAGCAACTGGATATAGCAGTTATTATTTAAAAAAAAACCTTCAATATCTAATCTTAACGTCCACATTAACTGGAATATTCATCAAATATATAAAGAGGTATACCTTTTGAACTACCATTAATACAACCTATGCATTATATTGCTATGTACTTTCCTACCACCCTTTTCGCACCTCAACTTATTTATAAATTTCACCCCTATTAATTCTCAACAGAAGGCGGATATTCCGCCATTTGAGTAAGATCTTGATAGTACAAGAACTTTGAAATCTTTAGCAAAGGCTTTGTAGGAGAAGAGGTAAAGGAATATCATGCAGTATATTGTCAGTAAGTGGGGTTAAGGGCATGTTAAGACTCTCTGATAGAAAAGCTCACATGCCAAACGGCAGCGTCGAACTTAATTTAACGTAAATAATATATATCTCGCAACATTTTGAAATAATATTTGTATTATTTCAAGCGTTTTTTTTTAAATGCAATATTTTTGTATTTAGTTAATTCTGTCAGTAGCCGAGTGGATAAATGTATTGGGTTTTCACTCGAGTGTCACGACGTCAATCTTTTGCTAGCTAAGTCCTCCATGTTTGCATAAGCAACGTTTTCCGATTGTAATTATTGTGGAAAATTTTATCAGGTTTTTGTATACCGAGAATTATGTCTTTTTTCAAGAAAAAAAAGAAAATATCAAGTCTACGTTGTGACCAATAATCTGGCGGGAAGGTTGCTTGGCTAACAGATCGAGTTCGATTCTCACAGCCTATACAGACTTTATCCCTTATCAGAAAAAAATACTAAACGAATAATCTTAGATGGTGAAACTAATTATAAATAAATAATTTAATTAAACGCTGGTCTTGAAACATCACCTGGTTTAAAAATATTAGATAAACCAATGTTTTTAATGTGTATCTGGTTCATTTTACCAAAATACTTCTTTAGTGAAAACATATACACAGACTTTGTTTGTATTGTATGGGGATGAAAAGAGATAGCTATGACCTATTTATGAAATTTCTCCACATTCGCTGAGTCAAGGAAGACCATAGAAAATCTTATCAAGGAGGAAGCGGCCTGCTGTCCAAACTGAAAACTTTACAGGCTTTCAGAAACACCTCATTGCCGTTCAGTCCTTTGCATTTTTTGACGATTATTGCCTTTCCTCTTAGTTTTAAAGAAAATACGTAGTTTTATGACTACAAATGCAAGTGCATAAACATATTTAAATATAAAAGAATAAGGAATGTGACAAACTCATTAGTCTCATGGTATGGAAAACGGCTCACTTATCGCATTCATTGAAGTCTACCATATTATTTTTAATTTATTAAATCACGCCATTAAAAAGCAAGATATCTGTAACCCAAAAATATGATAAAATAATCATCAAAAACCTTTATAGTAAGTAATTCCATCCATCCAGTATCTTTAAATGGCATCTTTGCATTTGATTCTCGCTACCTCAAAGCTAAACACACCTGTTAAAGTCATTATTTGAGATCATCATTCACATTCTGTTCTATTATTCATTAGCCTCTTAGTCGAGCTAATTGATTGTTTATACAGCAGCCCTTGTAGCTATTTAAATACTGCCCTTACAAAACCCGCTTAATGCAAATGAATATCTTTAATGTCTACCGTATTATTTATTGCCTGTATCTTTCGTAAATCTGGAAATTTATCTCAATTAAGAACCTATTCAGTTCAAAGAATTTAAAATTCATGATATGAAAAATACGTTACAATTTCTTGCAACTTCATGTAGTAATATGAATATTTAATTTTAAAAAATTTTCGAAACAGATTTGGAGGTCTTCCGTGGAAGCAAATATAGGAATCTCCACTCAACCTCAACTGTTATTTATTTATTTTTTTTAAATTTAACATTTTTTATTAACTATGTGTTCAATATTGTTAGTCGAGATTATTCTTTCGTATACTTCCTAGTTTGAGATATGTGATTTGACAAGTTATAAGAATTTTTAAATATTTGACTGTCGATGTTGCTTTTATAGCCCTGATAAAAGAGTATTAAAATATTTAATTCGGTTATCCTAGAAGAAAGTACCATTAATTATTTTATATTTGGCTTTACTATTCAAAATTATCAACCGAAAATTTGTTAAAAGAATGGTAAAGAACCTAAAAGGAATCTTAAAATGCAATAAGAATATTTCACTTTCATAAATTAATGTTTTAATATTTAGGATATGACAAAATCGCCTCAACAAATCAAGGGAACAGCAGGTTAAATGGGTAGTCTTCTCTATTATTCCACAATACCCAGATATGTCTGTGACCATTATGAAAGCCAGCCAACCCTTCCGCAGTCGTCCGACCCTCTCCCCTCTTCCTCCAACCCTCGCCAGGCTCTAGTGGCGTCATTAGACACAGCCTCCCTAATTGGAGGGATGTTTTTCCCTCAGGACCACAGTCTTATTCGAGCCCCGTCCTGTGAAGTGCCAGTACAGAGAGGTACAGCATTTTAACCACTTCTGCGAATCACCATATTTTGCCAGGTAAAGTACGCCAAAGGTGAACCTTTACTCTTTATTGTTCCGCCGTCATTCTTTTTCTACAATTAAAAAAACGTTGGTAGAAGAAAATCCCCAGATGTTTGCGAAAAAAATATCGTGGAAGAGCCATTACAAAATCTTAACAAGACTTTGTAATTTTCAGAAAGAAGACCACAGCTAGGTAGGATACAAGGAACAATACTACGAATTTATAATCGTTTTTTAGTTTATTTCCCCTTTTTGTTTTGAATGTATTATATTTCTAATTTAGATAATGTCAATGTATGGAGGAATTCCATTTTAATTCTTTTTTTTCATTAAATGGAAGAATGTTACGAAGGTTTCTTAATAATAAACAAAAAAATCATATTGTATTATAATGCACTTATTGTTGACTTTGAGAATTATTGCGTTATTTTGAGAGTTAAGTAAAGAAAACTGGGATAATAAGGTCTTAAATTTATGACTTCTGCTCAGTTTATTTTTATGTATATCTAAAGTGGTTATATTTCCACCGCTTTCAAATTCTCTATAAACTGTCAAATTTCCTCATTTCTCGCTGACTATAGACAAGGTTCAAGGGTTCTTCTTCATCCCTTCTGTTCGCACTTGTGTTCAGACCCCCTGGTTCCCACCTGGACGGTTTCACTCTTGTTTTTTATTCCTCCCTGGTACCCACCCATCCCACACACCCCTTCACCACCCTTAACACCCTCGAGCCTCCCCCAACCTCCCCTAACCACCCCAAAGAACAACCCCTGACGCGGTGGAGGAGCTGAATGAATGAAGGTGACAAATATTATTTGCATAGGGGCTCGTTTGGCGTGCAGAGAAATTGCTTGTTTTTTGCAAAAGCTAAAAATTACCATTTTTATTTTTACTATCTGTCTTAGCCAGCTTTGCTAAAGCTTTTGCGTGTTTGTCTTACTGCACTTTTTACAACCATGACAATGTTGGTTTTTAGCTGAGTTGGCAAAGGAAACTTATTGCATACTGATTTACAAAATTATATATTTTTTCGCTATCTGAGTATAGTGTTGCGTGTTAACAGTTAACCTTCTTCTCACACTTGTTTACTTCACTCAAATTTTACTGTACTAAAAAATTTCCATACAATAGTCACTTGTAACATTCAACTAATCTCACAGTTGGTTCCAAACAGTCAGTTTTACCTTTCGATCTTTCGTTATTCTAAAAAACATACGAGTGTTAAGTAACCATCACCCCATTTTCCCGCAGGGATAGATAGAACGGATATAATGACACATACATCTTTCCTGGCATACTTTTCTTGCTTCATCTACAATGTTATCATACACATTCTCCCGTTAAGACCCAGCAATGCCTTCCAAGCGGAAACTGAACTATGTTTGAAAGGGAATGGTAATACAGCGGAGAGAGGGAGCGGGCTAATATAAACGACGCTTAGGTCGTCGTTAGTATTTAGAATAGTGCACAAATCTCAAAACTACTGACTTGAGTAGCATTTAAAGAAACGCTGTGGATTGTTTCATTCCTATAACACGTTAAAACAGAACTACGCGTGTTATTTATAATATTCAGAGCATTCTTCGCGATTTTTTTGCAATCTAAGGAATTTCATATAATTACTTTTTCAACTAGACATCTGAATAGAGATTATCTTAAAAATAACACATATTTTTTTAAGTGAGTAAAAAGTTCAAGTTTTCAAGGGAAGTTCATAATGTGTATAGACATTATGAATGCGGAGATTTAAGCTGACTTTTGGCATAATCCGACTCAAGAAATTTTCTCCCTTGAACGTGCCATGTCTTTTTTGGAACCAATTCAAGTTCTTCATCCATCAACTTGCGAGTTACATATCCTCTTGACAAGCTTTCTCTGTCCATCCGCTTTACATGTCCAAAATAACTTAGCGTCCCTTTCTAAATATTTTTCATTACACTTACTCTATGCCTTGCTTTCTTTATACCTCTTTTCATCATATTACAGACATCAGAGATATAATTTCTATTGCATTCAGTCGATAATATATTTCTTTCAGATGTCAAATTACATCTGTAATCTCAAATATAAGCTACCTCTATAATATATCCGGTGATTTGTCATATAAGTGGTAGCTTTTACCGATGCGATGGGAAACAAATTGTTCTCTGACACCAGCTGAGAGCATGTAACAGCAATTTACCCGCTTCTCACAATAAATTATTTTAGGTACACTCCGCGCGGTAATGTGGAATGACTGGTAAGCCGCGGTATAACTTAAGTATAGTAATTGAATCTCCGAAGGCTACAGTCTCCTCGTTTTGGATTTTACAATTGTATAGGCTTTACTGTGATGATGAAATTATTCGAATATTTATACACGATATAAATATCTACCAATAAAAATACCAAACATGTAGAACGGCAGTTCAAAAATGGCCTGAAACGCCAAAACAGCTGTCACAATAATAAGATAAGTAGAACAAGTTGCTTGATTCTTTTTTTTTTGGCTTAAAAACTTCTATAATATAATAGTAAAACATAATTTTCCTAAAGAAGAAAACAAATCAATTAGCTATTTATCGCAGACTTAAGAAATGTGTCGAGGTATTTATAGTCCTGCTTTGGATAAAATAAACTTGGAATTATGTTTAAAAACAAGTCTAACCTATTCCTATTACCTATTGCGCTGAAACTAGGTATTTACATAGTATATACCTTCTCACTTCTTTTATACTTACGTTATTATATTATGCACTTAACTACTTCTTATACTATTTTGTACAACCTGCTGTTATAATGTAACCACATGTTAAACTATTATCCATCGCGATAATTATGCTGTAACTACATACTGTTATATTGTACCTACCATATATACTTCCTTTACACTTTATTTATTATTGTATGTGTACATTATTGTACTCCCTTGTAAAACTATGTGATAAATGTATCAATATGTAAAAGCCTTTTAGGCGTGAATAAATAAAATAAATAAATTCCAAAACCGTTTTATAACTCCTACAAAATTGATACGATGGGCTAAACACAATGTACTTTTTTATTGACTTAAATTACTTTAAAAATTCATGCTGTGGCGAAACCAGTTTGCATGTAATTAAATTTTTAAGTGTTTAAATCTTTTTTTTTTTTTAAATTTTATTATAATAACAAAACATTGGTTGAACTGAGAGACGATTTGTAGAAAATAAAATTACAAAGTGGGTACCTATGATGTGATCTTATATGTTGAGTATTTACCGGGTGACATGTGTAGTCTATAAGTGTGTGTGTATGTGTGAGTGTATTTTTAGGTGTGAAAAGTGATGATCTACAAATAGAAGTGATGCCATATGTATGCGCATTGAGCAATTTATATCATTGTCTTGCTCCTTTTAAATATGGTCAATGAATCCGAAAAAATGTCAATGTGAGTTGTTTATGTAAATATTATTGAATGAATGAGGAGTACGATTAATTGGGGAATTGGCAGCTGATTATTTTTTTGAACTTTGCTTCTGGAATAGTTCTGTATGACGGTATTGGTATTTAAATTAATTAGCGACAGAAGCTCGGCACACATTGTTTAGAATTTTTCATAGAAATGTTAAAGCAAATAAATCATTCGTAGTATTTCTTGAATTAACACACTACAAAATGCGAATTTTTGGGTGCTGGCCGTTAATTGTAGTTGAACGAGATAAACATTTTTCATTATAATAGAGATTATTTATTTTCAAGCGAATTTTAGTTCCACTTACTATTTAAAAGTTCCGGTAGTTAGTCGCGCTATTTGAATGCGATTTTATCCCAAATTGGCCCGATGGCATGCGTAGGTTTTACGAGGCATTATCCCCTGTGTATAATTTACAGAACAAACTCTCACTCCGGAGTTCTTTAATCTCGCTTCTAGTAGAAGTAACGTCGCCTGTAATGGCAGTTATCATTAGGCTTAATGTAACAACTTCTATGGATGACTCAACTTTTAAATTTATTAAATGCGTTAAGCGAAACGGCTTTGAATAAATTCCGGGTTAATGTACGAGTTGTAACATATACGTTAATCTCCCGAAAGCCTAAAAGTTTCACAAGAGAGGTGGGGTTTTTATTGCGACTCATAAATAAATACTCATATTCTTTGCGTTTAGGAAAAACACCGGGAAATAAAATTAAAAAATTACACCTAAAAAAAACTCTGAGTAATTTATTTTTTTAATCATTTTGAAGGCTCCGATTCCACTCCATTTGGAGGGGAAGGGGTGCACGGACTGCCACAAGCAGTGACTGCATAGTTCTCTACCATAGACAATAGCGCAGTTAGTGTACTTTGAATATCTACTATTGAAACCATCTGTGTTTTCCCAGCCTTAGGCTACAAGTATATATATATTTACTTAATCGTTAAAGAAGAACTAACAATTTTGAAATTAACCAGACAAATCAGTCGCATCTGGGAATCGAACCCAAGACCTCTGTCTTTTCGGGAAAACGCTCACCACTGAGCTAATGAGACCTGCTTATTTTATGTAATTTTATTAAATTCCTTATTTTTGGCTGCTATCTTATTGTATGATTGCAAAGTTCTACCCGAATATATTTGCAATCTATATAGTGGTTTGAATATACCAATCCGATTTTTATTTATATGGGATGTCCATTTACTTTTTTTATAAGTCTAGAAAGAATATTCAATTTATTGGAATCACTTATTGAAGTTTATAAACCTCATTGTAATATTTAATCGTGGAAGAAGATAATATTAACAACTCTTGTTCTCAAATGTTTTAGGATAATTCTACATGTTACCGGAAGTAAGTCCATATGGTGTATGAACCTCGGATTATGTATTAGTATGTATGAGAGGATATATGAATTAGAATGAAGTAAGGAGTGCGTGCAGATAAAGTTGTGTGACGATCTATCCTCTCTGACTAGCTCTGCGGGGAAACGGTGAAGTGGTTAGTTAATTAACTTGATATCTCATCTTTCTATTTGACGGTTAAAATAATATTTCAAAGATTCAAAACACATGATGAAATTAAGATTACTGAAAAAAAAAAACAAATGGATTTGCTTATAAATTACAGACGGAAAAATCTGTCACGAATTCAGTGCTCACCTATATTTTCAAATTACTAATAATTTTGTATTTTTCCTTGTTTCAGGTAAGGATCAGAGCTTTAAATCAACTAAAAATGATCTTCAATTCAGAAATGGTAGAATTATTATATTTACTCTCTTATTAAAGGACACCTTCAATCATTGTTCCCTTCTTCATGATATATCAAAAAGGTGATTGTTTGTTCTTATCTGCTCCAAAGAAAGATAATTTTAAACTTCATTTTAAAAAGTAAAACAAATGTTCCCGGCTTATGAATAATATGGCAATTGTATATACGAACCTTCTTTTTTTAATTATTGAAACTTATAAACCTCATTGTAATAAATATATATTTTTAATATTTAAAAAGAAGTCAGTAGATATCCCATATAAATAAAAATCGGATATGTATACCCGAGACACTATCTAAAAATAAAAAATAAATTCGGGTAGAATCTTGTTGTCGTGATAAGGTAACAGCAAAATAATATATGGGAATTAATTGAACATAGTCTTGACAGTTTTTAAAAATCATCGTATGATACAGATAAAAATGACGGAACAGATGGGGGTAGATGTAGCTCAGTGGATTAGAACGCAAGATCCCAGATAGAACATGAGGTCCTGGGTTCGAGTCCCAGATGTTACCGTTACTTTTTTCTTTTCTGCGTCTTTTCGGTTTCATGTTTCATTTTTGTTAATATCGTCTTCAATGATTAAAAGTATATTATTATTACTTTAAAAAATCTATAAATGTAATAAAGGTAATTATTAGTATGCGTGACAGCTGTTTCGCCTCCGAAGGCATTATAAAACTGAGGTGAAGCCACTTACAGATGATCTATTTATATTACTTCATATTATCTATCACATTGCAAAAAAAACCTGACATTATTTGAACTTCCTAATACCGTCATCATAAGCAAAAGATGTTGTTTGTGCGATGATGGAGAACTTAGCTTGCAGATAAATGAAATCTCTGATACCTGGTGGGAACCCAACGCATTTGTTAGCTCGGACACTAACTGCTATCACACAGTGATTAATTAATTGACCAATTGGATCTTCATAATCATTCGGATACATATCCGGTATTGTACCATAACTAATATTTTACCACTGCTAAATGAAGATATCACCAAGCTACTGACACTTTTCTCGGAATCCTGTTTAGCATTTTCATCAATTTCCACTTTGCTTCTTTAATATGTTAATTCAGAGGCTTTTAGGGAGGTCTTGAGTAAACACTGATCCTCTTGGACTTGGACACCATTGAGCGATGAGATTAGCCTATTTGTTGTCCATCCATTGCTATTTCCCTTTCAGTCGATTTCAGTATTAAGTAGATAGATAATTTATTTTTATTTTTAAAACAGACAGTCCACGTTTAAAATGAGTGGTGTACAATTTATAAGGTTTTAGAAAATAAGTACCAATGACATGTTTCTATATGGTGAGTGATTATATTCTTTTTCCGGGAGGGGTTAGTACATGCTAGGGAATGATACATAATAATGTTAAAACGGTATATGAAAAATGTACATGTGTCTGAATTGTGCTCTGTAGCGGAGAGTTGTAAGTTCGTATTTACTAAGTTACGAGTAATGCAATACCTCAGTTCCAGTTCAAAAACTCTCCTTTCTTATTGATTAATATAAAAATTTATTTTGTTTGGAAGTTTTATTTACTATATACTTTTTCTATTTTTGATTCATTAATTTCGCTACCGGTTTCGACACAGCTGTGTCATTCACTAGCGTTCTTAAAGCTAACTTAGATTAAACAAATACAGAAACAAATTAGTCACCATTAGGTGAGGGGAGTGGGAGTGGTGATTTGGAGGGGGGTGGTGTCAAAGTTAATAGGAAACATGGTTAACAAAGGTGATTTACAGGGAGCTATTAATTTGTTTACTAAATTAATTTTAGATTTAATTTTTTTGTTAATTTCTAAATTTTCTATGGCGCACAATTTAAAATATGTGTTAATATTTGAATGTTTAAACCTAGTTTTTGCGTTATTGAAGCTATGGCCTGTCTCTAATAAATGATTAGCAAATTCTGAATAGTTATTATTTCGTAAACAGAGTTCACGTTTTCTTATTCTAGTTTTAAAATTTCTAGTAGTCATACCTCCATAATGTCTAGAAATTGCCATAGAGTGAATTCCGAAAAAATACAAAAAATAAAAATTTGTCATGAAACAAACAATACGCTGATATGACTTAGTTTTTTTCGGTTACATGCGAAATATACAAACAACATAGTAGGTTACTCTGTATCACCCTGGTGAAAGACGACCATTCAGAATGGAAACGTTGCTGGAAGTGGTTTTAACCGTGTTTCGTGACCAAATCTGATTGGCTAGGCTCTTTCCATCGAAACCACTCAACTGCACTTAAAACACCTCACCTTAGAATTATTTTTATCTTTTTCATCAAGCACATCAATTTAATATAATTTAATTTAATGTTTTGTAACTGAAATCCCCAGCATGGGAAATCCCAGTGAGGATATTATTATTTGTTATTTTGTTATAAAAATAAAAAAAATAAAAATTTGTAGGTAATATTAACATTTCCAGACATTTTGTTCAAGATTTTTAATTCATAAGATATTTTCAAACTCGGAATAGTTATTCTTATTAGATACAGGCCATAGCTTCAATAAATATAACCTATGTTTAAAATTTCTTCAAAAGATTGGTATTCATTTTGTGGCGTCATAATATAAGTATTCTATATATTCCTGATGAAAAAGGCATCGCTTTCGAAACATGTTGATATCTTTATATATTAATAAAATGGTGAATTCAAAGTAATTTTTTAATTCATTTACTAAGTTTGACCATTATAATATTACTAAATATTTTAAATTGTGCGCCTTAGACTTTAGAAATAAGCAAACAATAAAATCAAAAACGATTTTAGCTAATAAAATAATAACACCCTGTAAGTCACCTTCGCTAATCATGTGTCCTTCAATTAATGCAAAAGAAATAAAAAAATAAAAATCTGAGCTCATGAAGATTGAAATTACGCTGAGATTAATTTACGAAATTCACGGAACAAATGTTCGACAAAATTATAGTTTTAAAAAAAAGATTTCTACTTTTTAGTAGAGATGTTAATAACCTTTGTTTTTTCTTTACCCAATTTCTCCCTCATTGTAGATTTTCGAGCCGTACACTTTTATGGAATGCTGGTATATTCGTATCTGGCCTAAAAGTTCGACACACAACAGTACCTCAGTTCATTTCCTTCAATCAATCACTTTTTTCGTATCGGACTACCAATTTCACGATTGGTTCAACCCCTCAATTGAACATTCCCTCTAACCTGTCGTGCGGGAGGATCAAGAAAGAGGGGATTAAAGACTGGAGATTGATTGGTGGACCAAATTCAAGAATGCAGAACTGGTTTCACAGCCTGGAAGGGATTTGTTGGAATTTCCAAATTGAAATATTTACACTGTGACGAGTAAAATACATTAATAAAATCTCCCAAGGTCGACACCAATAAATTACCATGTTTTGCGCTCCTATAAAGGGTGTTTTGCAACTTGCGGCAGTTTCTGAATGTAAATGATAAATTTTGATAAATATCCACTAGGCGTCCTAATTTTTTTTGCATTAATCAAAATATTAATAATACTGGGTTATTTTATAAGATGCCATTTTGTTTGAAATTTCCGAAATGTTGTTATTTTCTCGAATGATGTAAAATTAATATATTTTTTAAATTTTTTTATTTATTTATTACAAAAAAAAATCAAAATTATAACATAATACATGATATACATGATTTTTTTTTTACCTGTTTTTATTCTACTTAAGTTGAGCTCCTGTAGCTCGTGGTTATGGGAGGAGTATTTACAAACATAAGATAAAATGAATACATAGTTAGAGTAGGTGATGTGAAATTAAAATTAAAAACTTATTAAATAAATACAAGCGTAAATCAACATACCTTATTCTTACTTTCTTTTAAGTAATCTATCAACTGTTTCAATTTCTTTCCACCTGCTTTGCCAGTCTATGCTTAGTCATTATTCTCTAAATTATTCCCTATTTGGTTTTGTAATAAAAAAAAAACTGCCAAGAAAAGACGAGAGAAGACAAGCAGATCCAAAAGCAAAAAATACAAGAAGAAGTTAAAAGAGTCAATCAGAGCCAAGAAGAGCTAAGAAAAAAACAAGATCCAAAAGAAGCAAGAAAAAGGAACACATAAAGAAAAAAACGACACTCAATCATTTCCTTTATTCCTAATTTCTAATATTGCCTTATTAGATTGCCATGTATAATATTGGTTGATTAAACTCCAACCTCCTTCCCGTCCACTGAGCATGTGTCCTAAAAAAGCAGTGCTCCCTGGCATACCGGTCGCACCGGGACAGAAGTGCTCCAGGCAGGGATGGTAAATTTGTATCGTATCTAATATACCTCCTTTGCCCAGTCTAAGTTTAATAATTATTATTATTATTGGATGATTTGTATAGCGCCGTTATTGTGAAAAATCGCATCAAGGGCGCTTTAGTCATTATTCTATAATTTTGTACCTATTTGGTTTTTTAATCTAAGAATTTTGATAGTTGTCGAAATGCCTTTGTTTTCTCTAATCACTGATTTATTTCCAAACAAAATGTTGAATTAAATGAAACAATAAAACATTATTTTAACCCCTTTTTTATTTAATTTTTATTTATGCCGACCGGTTTCGGAACAACCATTCTATTATCAGGGAAAAATATGTACTAAACAATATTATGGCAGAAAATACATATTATGTATAACCCCCACCCCCACTGTGTCACCTAATATGTATGTTCTACCATAATTTTGTAATATTGTTTATATATTTTCCCCTGATGATGAAACGGTTTTTCCGAAAGCGGTAGGCGTTAAAAATAAAAAAGGGTGTTAAAAAAAAGTTTGATTGTTTCATTTAATTATAATGGATAACCACAAAGTGAGCTTCATACGAATGTTAAATGATCATGGATAATAAGTTCGAGCATTATCAAATATTTCATACACATTTTTTCGTTAAGGCACGTTCATTTCGTTGCGTTTAATTAAAGCAACGGAATGATTGTATTTAAAATGCCATCAGCATGGAGATCACATCATTTTTGAGTCGTTAATATTTTACGTGAGAGATTACCGGAAACCCGCTTTAAACTGCAACGAAGTTTCAGCAAGAACTAATGTGGTTAATTAAGTCATGTAATCGTTATTAATATTCAAAATACACCCACCTAATACGATCTACGCGTTCTAAGTGATTAACGCGTTTGATATTAAGATTCGACTTCAGCTGCATACATTTAAGTATTTATCTTGCTTGGATACGTAATGCGTTCGTAAGTTGATTAAACGTATAAGACACATAAAATTACCGATGAAATATTTTGTCTGATATAATTGCTTCCTTACCGTCAAATGAAATAACGTTTTCTAACCCAAATATAATATTTGTAATGATTTTTCAAATCACGTATCATTTGATTGAATAAGTTACGTTGAAATTTTTAAATTAACTGAATATCACCGGATGTTACTTTCAATATAAAATCAGCATTCTGTAAAAATGTTCTTTCGGCTTCGATTAAATAAATAATGATTTTTCGCTACGTTTAAACTAAAATAATGTTTATTTTTAATGGTTAGAACGTTTGACATTTGGTGTTTACATAACTTTCTCCGTGGGCGTTAACGAGACACGAGAGAACGTCTACTTTATGAAATTCTCTATTATTTTTCTCCACCTGCGAAGAAATTATTTGAATAAAGGTCGACAGTCTTTATTTTGATACCTAAAGCTGATTAATTTGCCTAATATTTCAATGCTGGAAAATCTGACGCTCACATCTTAATCATTTGTCAAGGAAATCATTTAAATTCTTAAACGTTAAATAATTCCTAATTAATTGCGAGCTTTTATTTTTAAGTACGCGGTGCCAGATATTATACGAACAGTATAGAATATTTTCGTATTTACATATTTTTTTAATTCTGGAAGGAATTTTAACACCTGTCTTTACGGCTTAGAATAACGTGTTAAAATCGATACTTTTCTACTATATATATATTACGTGTGATTTAGTTTTACTACCCGGCTTCACCCACGATACAAAATAATAATCACATGAATCTTTCTTAGTTTCATAGCTCATGGTAGAAATAAATTTACGAACTGTAAATAGTTGCGTTGACTAGACTCTGGTCAGAAAAAAACGTGCAAATTTAATTTTTTCTGCTAAATTTTATTAAGGTTATCACCACGTCCCTTTGTTTATTTTTTCGCTGTTTGTAAAACTATTTTAAACAACGCGTAAAATTTGATATAAAATAACTCTATTTTAATGAATATTGGTTATATTGTATGATATCTGCACGTCTGGTGTTAGTTAAAATATAATATACATAACTCCGAGACGTTTCAGAATAGACAGTAGACTACATCATAAAACTTACTTCTGAAAATCAAATGAAACCCCTTTACGTGTTTCAATATTATGAAAATATTAGCAGCCGAAGTGACAATTTCTTAAACACGACATTTTCCATTGAAACTTCATTCCTTTTCACAAACTTTTTTCCGATATCGTTCCCGTTAATGTATTGAATATGAGGCTTTCACGGCAGGAAGGAAAATCAGAATACAACTGGGGAGCAGCAATGTTTAGTTGAAAAGCAGGGGGTAAAAACCCCGGTTCGCTTTTTCAAAGCACACAACAAAAGGACCAGGATTACATGGCGAAATGCCAATGATTAATTACTAGCTTCACGGTATCGGTTGCGTTACACCGGCGTCAAAAAATACGAAAATGTCACACATTTTCACGGCAAAAATGCCGTCAAAATATTACATTATATATTTTGAGTAGTAAATATCACAAATTAATAGTAGATATTTTAACTTGATTTCACAATGATTAGATAATTTTCCGTTTTTAACGCTTTAAATTTGTTGTCACTTCCTTCAAAACCTTCAAGAGTGGTCTGGCTACAATGCCGCTTCAATGATGTTATCTAACTCTTGATAAGAACAAAACATCAAAAGAAGCAAAAGTTCATATTTTTTCATAGGTTTTCTTGATAGTTCTAATATATTTCATTCCCAGTCACTGTACAGCGTACACCTCGAGGGGAATTTTGCATCAATTAATTTTCGATTAAAGTTAGCAGTGGGATAAATTGATTGTTCAGCGAACCAACTACTTCAATTAGCGGTCCTGATGTGCAATAAATGTCTAATCTCCCAGACGCCGATCAAAATAACATAAATATTAATTTGAATCGATTAAACCCGCGTGTGGGCAAATTGGAATTCCCTCAAAACGCGCTCCCTAATGGTGACGTTAATTCACAATTAATCGTGTCACTTCCCAAACTTCAAACTTACCCTTTACTTGGGAAATTTATCTGACTAGAGGGGCTATGAAAGCATTTTGAATCACATTAATTATGACGTGAAGCCTTCCACATCCACTCCCAACTCTCGTCTCTTAATAAAACTTAAACTGAACTTCAACTTTCAATGATGAATTACAAACTTACCCCGGAGTAATTTGCTTGGAGATGTTTGCAAAATACGCCGTCTCATTATAAAATGTGAATTATCAATGTCATTGGACCGTAAAACACCCATGCAAGATTACATAGGAGGTTCCATTCATTTCCCCACTTCAACTAAAAGTCTTGAATTTTGAAATACATATTTAAAAATTTCCAAAAATTTCTTCATCATTTCAATCATGAAAATAATATTCATTTTAATACTTAAGTCCTAGAAGTAAACTTTACATAATTTTGGATAGCCTCGAAGTACCTTAAGAAAAATTTTGAAACTTTTTATATATAACGATCCCCACGCGATTCTTTTAAAAGACTAAATAGCCCCAATATAAGTTTATGGATTAAAACTCCATAAAGAAATCGTTGAAAAAATATGATTTCGTATACATAATTAAAAGAATTTGACTCACTGTTCAAATTTTTAATAATTTTACTAGATTGAAGATGAAATGTTGTAAAAGTATTTTGTATTAGTAAAAAGCATTGGCTTGTCATAATTACAACATAAACGCACATATTTGTTTTAAACCACTTCAATTTAATAAAATAATCGACCGGTTTCGGTAGTACCATTCCTTCGTCGGGAATACATTAAGACTAAACAGAAATTCAAAATAATGATACATAGAAATAATTCACTGTAAAAATATCTAAAAGATGCCTATACGATAAATATTTTCAGTGAATTGCTTTATTCCTCCAGAAAACCCCCTAATTACCCCTTCCCCTTTGGTCGGCTCTCACTCAAACACCTTAATATGCATGTATGTCTATCTTTATTAAGTGTCTAAGTTTAGTCTTAATATATTCTTGACGAAGGAAGGGTACTAACGAAACCGGTCGATTATTATATTAATTTGATGTGGTTCAAAACAAATATATGCCTATATATTTTTTAAAATATTTTCTTCCAATACTTTTCAATAAATTCTTGAAGATGTTCGCTGTCCTCTGAAAGTTTCCGATTTTAATAAAACTTTAACCTTCGCTGAGGTAAAAATATGATGTTTGGTTTGTTTCTTTTTTATTTTCTCCATAAAATACTATTGGAGTACATACTGACGGTGTAGGGACTATTTTACATACAAAGGTAACCCATTTCACTGTTAAAATGTTTGTTGCTGAGTGACTTTTACCATTACAAGGTTGCGTGTCCACCATTTTATAAATTTAACTGCACAGTATTTCAAAAAGTTATTACATATTCTGTTTGGAATGTCGTGGTGCTCTGTAATTTAAAAATAACAACTTTTTCAGCATGCGAAGTTAGTTTTTTTTGGAAGAAATGGTATAGGTATATTATAAAATAAATATTAATATACGAATTAAATAATGTACTTTGTATTCACCACTTTATTAATATAATGATGCTTATTATTATTTTTAGTATTACTTCTGACGAAGAAAGAATCGCTTCCGAAATATTTAGATATCTTTATATTAAAAAGTGGTGAGTACAAAGTATAATATTTAATTCATTTATTAATAATGACGCCACAAAGTGAAAACCAATCTTTTGAAGAAATTATAAATATTTGTATTGTAGACACTATCTTGCTGCTCCTAAATATCAATACTCACTTTTTCCTATCAAATAATTATTGGTAATAATTTATAGAACAAACGGGTGGCGCTATTATCTCATTTGAAACTAAAAATTGTTGAATTTATATAGAAATTTCAGACCAAAGGCTATGCACATTTCACCGCTTGAGAGTTTTGCTGCTTCAGAAAACGGATTTCTGCTTTATTGCTTTCTTTTTTCGATTTTGTGATATCAATACAATTTGAATGCACCTACTGATACGGTTTAAAAAAAATTATATTTGAACAAGTTTAATAATAACAATTTAACGTAAGAATAAAGTTAAAGGTTACCAAATAATGATATTTTTTAATTCCCTTCGGAAAACTCTTAAATTAATGACCAATTCTAAACATTTTAACTACTCGGCTGACTTTATTTCGGTTGCGTAATTAACGGGGAGTAACTTTGATTTTAAGCAACTTTCCCTAAGTGGTCTGCGGAAAATATAATTTAATATTTCGTACATTTTTTTAATGCCTCATTAAAGCATTACAACGTTGGCTGAAATTTTACGACGGTAATTCCGGCCTCACGAGTAACGTTTTCACCGTCCACCGAAATAATAAGGCGCCTAAATTTAGGGTACACCCTATTTTCACGTTCGTAAAACGCGTAAATGTCAAATAAAAAAATATAAAACACAACAAAAATCACGAAAGGGGAAAGATAAATTATATTTTTCTGTCGGCAATCACGCACAGGGCTGGGGCGGTGACCTCCACATGACTTGCCACTTGCTACTTGCCCGGACTTAGGGTAACTACCCTTAAATAAAATCTACCAAACATGCTATACATTTATACATACAGGCTCTGTGGGTGATTTGGGCTATTTAAAAAAATTGAGAAACAGATTATTAGTTCTCTGAAACTGAACTAAATAAATGAACTGTTGATTTGACGACATGCGTTAAACGCATTCGCTCTGAACTCAGATATTGAGTGTTCGTGACTTAGATGGCTCTGAGTTTTAAACAAATAGAATTTTAAGAAAACAATGTACACTATGTTCACTCTTCCGTGCAGAATGAAGATACTCGCTGTGTTTCCCTTGTGAGGGAGAACCATTCGGCATCGACAGGATGCTTTAAATGCAATTAGCTATATGAACTATGGACAAGATATACACAAGGCGTCATGGACATACTCAGAGTGCAATTCTATTCTATTTTATTTTTATTTTTATTTCTTTTTTATATTCTATTTCTACAACTTGCAATTTTTTTTATTATTTTTTAAATGCATTATTTTTATATGGCAGACAGAGTATTGCACTCACCGCTTTGTTCTGCTGAAATAAAGACATTGTTATGAAACAAGATCAGCTACAACACAATAAAATAATCTAGTCGTTTGTAGAACATGTTCTAGCCGCTGGTTGCTAAATTCAGGCTCCGGACCAATAGCGACACGTTTCCGGCAGGCCATCGTTGTTTTTGACCGGCGAAACAGGCGTACGGGACATAGCTTCCGACGGCCATTACGGCGTGGGCCCCGCTAAGCAAGCGCCCGCTAGCCCCCGATTACGATCCCAGACGCAGAGTAGTCAGGTGCGTGCGGCGTGCTTTGGGCACGTGGCCGCCCGCTAATTACATTGTAACTTGTTATTTTTGCATTGAACCTAAATATTAAAGCCAGTGACCGGTGCCTTACCTCGCTGTGTCCTGTCTGATGTCGTACGTGTGAGATCCAGAGTCCCTAGACAACACATCTTTTTACGCTAAAAGTATCATGACTCCCGTCGCAGACCACCTCTTCACTCTCTTTTATGTGCTGTAATAACTGTGTCCTTTTGAATATTATGCCTACTTTGAGATTCACCGGAGAGAGATTATCGAGCCTGAGATTAGAATAAATACTGCCCCTTGTTGTGAACCCCGAATGTAATTACCTTTAAATGTTTCCCCGTAAAATAAAACCTGTCCAGAAAGCACGCTTTTTTTCACTGGTAGCTAGTTACCTTCCGATATAAGGCTGCGGCCGATCTGCGACTTGAGACAGAGTTGTGGTGCCTCTACCAATTGAGCTAACCTGGTGTACCCTGAGATCAGCCCCGCATCTGGCCTCGAGGTAAGTTAACCTGTTCCCTCTTATCACTGACGCCCACGTGGGTGGTTCTCTATCACTGGCGACCAGCGTGTCACTCCCTCATCCTTTCTTATCACTGGCGGCGAACTTGGGGCCTTTATCCTTATTACTGGTCACCCTCGCATGGGGCTTTTCGTCCTTTCTTATCAATATTATTATTATTATTATTATTTTTAGTGAATTTCATTCTATGATTATCCACTACCTCCTTACACTACATTTCCCAAATGGAGAAGTCATGGATCCACTCGGTCCGAGTAATTGATACTATTTTTCTGTATCACCTAGAACAACCATTTCCATATAATATTTTTTTTTTTTTAAAAAGACAAATTCTCCCAGTTTACAAATAATATGACAATGTTTGAAGATTTCCTACGACCAACAATAAAGATCGACGAAGTTGCTTGTACAGAGATGGAGGACTAAGCCAGTCGAGGAATTGAACCCATGACGCATACGTCAACTCTAATGAAATATTTATTTTCTATATCAGGTGCGCTACTCTCATAGTATATGTTAGAACCAAATAGGCAAACGATACAATATTCGTATTTAAACCTTTCAAGGTCATTTTATTAAAATAAATAGTGAAAATAAAAACATTTAAAATACATATTTTTTTAATTTCTTTTCGTTTCTTTTCTTTTCTTTTCTTTTCTTTGATACTATTACTATTGATAAATTACTAAATTTACACGACTAATTATATAATTATCATATTTTCCTGCTATTATACAACAATGTTTTAAGTTATGATCTAATTATTTAAGCGATAATCCCCCACCAAACACAAGAACCTTCTTTCTTTATGGTGAGGAACAGGTATATGACATATTTTTTGTTACACTATATGAATCATGTTTTATTTATATACTTACTGTAAAAAAAATACATCATATTAAATTAAAAAAAATACAAACACTTTTTTTGTCATCAATCTTCTAATAAATGTAATATTAATAGTAGTAGGACAAAATAGCAGCTTCAAAATCTTACGACGAAGTGTTTTTTTTAATTTATCGAAGAAAGCAATCACTTTATGATTTGACATTATAATTCAAATCAATGAAAAAAATTCATTGTTTTAACCCACATTATTATATTTATACATCGTCTACCGATTTCGATTGAACCTTTCAGGACCGTAAACATATAAACATATGCAGTTTATATGTTTACCGTCCTGAAGAAGGTTGAGTTCAACCGAAACAGGTTGACGATGTCTACATATGACAAAGTAACTTGAAACAAAGGATTTTTAAAAATTTAAATTGTAGTGTTTTTAATATTGTGTCCTCAGCGTGGATAATCATATCTTCTCTAAGTTTAAACATAAATCAAACTGTGTTTATCTGAAGTGGCCTAGCAAGTAAGTATATTTCTGTATCTTTTTGTAAATAATTAGATAGATAATGGGATGTTATATTTGTTCAGCGTCCTAGAGGTGAGTTTTCACAAAAACGGAGCTTTACAAAATATTTTTATTATATGTAGGTACCTACTTTGAAAAATTTGTGCCACGTTACAGTGTACATAAGTTTGTATCACATATATATAGGTATTTCCCGCTTTGATGAAAATTAATTCTGGTATAGGAATATGAGCTTGCAAATGATGAAATAAACCATTCATGTGCTTCTGATAAAACCAATCTAATATAAAATTTTAAGTCTGTCTCCGAATAAATTGCCGAATACTAAATTGGAAATCACTTCTGCCCGAATTCGATCATTTGGCCAACATTTATTCCTACTTACTAAACTAATTAGGTTTTGGAATAAATTCCTGGATGGTCAGAATCCCAAATACCCATTAACAATATAAGTGTTACGTCTCTTTCCTCCGATAAGAAATTTAATGAATTTTAATCGGTGCGAAAGAGACAGGGTTCGTTTCAAAGGTACGAAATCAAATTACAGCAAGAATTTAATTTGAAGTCACTTGCTCTTTCGTATTTGGCCCCTTTGCAAACTATCGGGTTTCCGAGCAATTTAGGGAGAACGGACGACTTACCTCAATATGGGCGTCCTTGTCTTTTAAATATTTTTTCCTTGAGAGAGAGATATTCGCATAATTCGTAGACCCCTCTTCCTTTCATAAATATGCAAAAGATCCCTTCTGAGATATTGCCGCGATAAATCAAAAGGGGCATATTTTTTTATTTGTTTTTTGACACTGCTTTGGAACATTTTCTGTTATTTGAACTTTTATTGTATTAAAATGACAAATAACGTACATTGCGAACAAATATTCAGATTCAAAACGACTTTTGTAACAAAGCAGATTTCAAATGGTTGATACAAAAAGGTAGATGTGTTTTTATTACGGCTAAACGAAATGTAGTACGCACATAGACAGCGCTAATTTAAATATTTAAAAAAAAACACTCTAAGCACGTAATGCTTTTGAAAAACGAAATGAATTGTTTGTTGGCGGATGTACACACGGAATATGAAATTTAATAAATTCGTACTGTAGATTTATAGCTCAAGACTTTCAAGAAACTTATAAAAATACTATATGTTATGTTAGTTTTACAATTAAATATATATATATATATATATATATTTGTAGAATAATTTTCTCGGTTTACTTGCGTAATGTAGTCCTAAGAAGGACTTTTTAACTCCTGATGTTTCGGACAAATCACACTGTCCGTTCTTCAGTTTTGTTTTGAACTGATGCGCGTGTTCGTTCAAAAGTCCTTCTAAGGACTACATTACGCGGGTAAACCGATAAAATTTTTCTACATCTTACACACGTGAAAATCTCAACCATAACATGTATATCTCAATATTTAAAAGCAATAAGTGCTAAAAGTGTTTTTTTTTTTAATATTTGAATTAGCGCCAACTGTGAGAGCGTATCACGTTTCGATTACCTTAAATCAAAAATGAATGTCACATGATACGTATGTTTGGTTGTGAAGCAATTGAATGATTCATCACACTTAATATTTTATTATGATGAAGACACGCAGGTGGCGACGCCCATGATTATATGAATTGAATGAATGAAAGAAAGCATGTTTATGGATTGTAACAAAGCTAAATGCTATAAAAAATACGTTTTTACCTATCGTAATATACCCCTCGGACTTATAGCAATACGATTGGATTATCAACAGCTTTCCGCTACTCGAAGAAGTAACCGCATACGTGTACATCTCAGAAGACTATTTGGAAATCAAGAGAGAATTTATTTGTTTCTGATATCTTTATTTGATAGAATTTTCAATGTGCGGTACGTAGGTAATTTTATTTCGCATATTTAACTAATGTAAATTATTTATTTACACCGTTAACGCATTGGCCTCTGAAACTATCTCTCCATAAACCATTAAGTTGAAAGTGTAAACATATATTTAGATATTTTTCATTTTCAATTAATATTCCTTTTAGGTTTTTTTGTTGTTGTCAGAATTAAGATTTTTAAAAAAGTATAGTGAAATTATAACAAAGAGCCTAATTGAGTTTCCTGCATGATGTTTGCCGAGTTAATGTTTTTTATTAGCCTTCCATTGTGTAAAGCTTTCACCCAAATTATTATGTTCACATTAAATCTACCATCAACCCTTATTCGTCTACGGAAACGATAATGTTTGCGGAGGGTGGGTGCGGTTTGCTGGGGTAACCGAGGACATGCAACGACATGGAATGCAGCAAGATGATGAAATGATGATTTGAACAGAAGTTGGGGCCACAAGATGGCGGCACGAAAATATGTTTTATGTTCTTACCCCTGGGTTAGTCAAACCTTCTTCTAGTTTATAATATATATTCATTTTTTATTAAGTATACTATGTATCCTGATGAGGAAAGCTTCGCTTTCAAAACATGTTGATTTTTATATATTTAAAACAGTAGTGTAAACAAAGTACTTCTTATTTTTTTCTAACATCACAAAATAATAATAATTTCGTAGAACAGACAAGCTGCCATGACGGCGCATGACTACCTTTTTTCGTAAACACTACTGCAATATGTTAATAAATACTACTACAATATGTTAATAAACACAGCTGCAATATGTTGATAAACATTACTACAATATGTTACTAAACACAGCAGCAATACGTTGATAAACATTACGGCAAAATGTTAATAAACACTTCTGCAATATGTTGATAAACTTTACTACAATATGTTAATAAACACTTCTGCAATATGTTGATAAAAATTACTACAATATGTTAATAAACACAGCAGCAATATTTTAACGTCCGGTCAGTAGTTCGCATCGCGTCTGGGTCCCAACCAGGCATTATGACGACACAAGCAATATTTTTTTACTCACTGTGATGGCAGTAGGCGATGTTCAAATATTATCAGGTTATTTGTTTGTCTTTCTTTCAAAAAAAAAAAATTCACAACAAGAGGTTACTTAAAGTGAAACAAACAACATATTTTACTGCATAAAAGACATTACGGGATATTTCTCTCCTTTACCACTGATATTAAGAAATTACAATGCTATGCAATGCTCTAATAATGAAATAGATATTTTTAATAACACGAGTAATAAAATTAATAAATTTACCGTTTATATTAAATTGATGATGTGATGATGCCCATTATTAAGTATCAAAACAGAGTACCATCAGCACAGGTGACAATAAGGAGTTAGTTTATACATCTACATTATACTATGTTTTCGACCTTCACTTCTTTTTCATTCTTATTATCATTTTTGCGAGATAATGTTTGCTGTTGTTTATTGTACTTATTGATTATTATTGCCATGTAAACTTTCATGTGTGTAAGTTTTCGTCAAATTGCCTGTTTTATGTACTAAAATAAAATAAAATAAATAAAAATTACGAAGTTCAAGTACGTTTATTTTCTTAATTGTACTACCTATATTGTGCATTTGTCCATCACTAGACTTTGGACCTGCGACCTCCGAGTCTAGAGCTCAACAATTTCATAAAGTAGGACAATTTAATGTATCGGATTATTTCTGGATTACACGGAAACACTCTTTTAAGATACATTTTCCCATCGATCCAAGTAACAAGTTGTCTGCAGTTCTTTCATCATACCGGTTAACATTTAATATTTGTCGGATAATTAAATCGTCAGCACTTTGTCTGCTAACAGTTTTGAGGCTAGTGACGTCATTTTTCACCAACCCTATACCCACTATTATAACGTGGACTGACGAGAAACGTAATTCAATATAACGTTGGATAATCTCAATCAATTTCTGCCACCCGGATATTTTAAGGCAACATCTTTCCTCCATAAACTATCTTTGATGTAAGGAACCGATATATATCAGAACAGTGATACTGAAATAAAATTTAAAAAAATTATAAAAGATTTTACAAAGTATTTAATTTATTATTTCAACAACAAAAAGAAGACTTCATTTCTTCTCCGATGGGTCAGATATTTATATTACGTCACGGGTTTTGATAGCCAGTGAAAATTTTCGTCAAAGGCTTTTGATACAATTGAATTTTGTAATCAATGAACAATTAATTAATCCAAACTTATCTTTAAATCTGTACTTGATTAATAGATTACTGATTTAGCTGAGATAATGCGATTCACTTTTACAGCCTGGGGACTAATAAGTGATAAAACGACATTCCGTGAAATTAATCTGGTTTATATCTTATTGTGAATGTTATAATTTCGAATTAGTTATTAATTATATAACTAAGAGTGTTGGTCAAAGTTTAAAGTGTTATAAATAAACTCCCTAAGAATTGAAGTGTTGTATTATTATGATAAAGCTTAAAGTTTTGATTTACATAAATCGGACAATCAATAAAATAATTTTTTTAAATCACTAAAAACTTTTGGTACTTTTATCGGTCATCACCCAAAAATACACACTTTACAGGTTGCTAACTCAAGAAATACTACGAATTATCTGTCTGTTAATTCTATACGGATAATTAGGTCAATGCACGAGTGTAAGGTTTCAAAAGATAATTATCCTCAAACTGTAATCTTTCAATTTCTATATTAAGTTCATACTGGAATATTTCAAAATTGCTTTCACTGGTTTTCAAACTACACATATTTTCTGACATATTGGGATATATTTCATAGACTTTAAAGATTACGCCTTGAAGATTTTTGTCTTTTGTGACACCCTATACACTTTTGTATAGAATTTACAGATAAATCATTTATGGTATTGCTTGAGTTTACAACCTGCAAAGTGATGTTTAGGACCATTTTTTAATGTTAAACCCATAAAGAGTAAAGGCAAATGGAGATATGGTATTTAAATTTACCGACTATCGTCAAGCTACGTCCAAACTGCACGGACTATCAAAGCGGTGGAGCCAGTGAAAGGTATACGTTCGGTGTGTAGTTGTGATTTTCAATAGTGTGATTTAACAATGTCATCAACTTTGCGCCCACGGTTCATACTAATAAAGGTACATTACACACCTCCTTTGTATCTATTACCTGTTGTTAAACCCATAGAAAAGCATTTTACTCGGCAATATATCGTCACAGAAAAGCGATACAACCATAACCATAAACCTTAAATTTACATCCTAGTCAAAAAGCGTTCCCAATTTTAGAAATTGAATTGTGAATTTCAAACCAGCGCTAATGGAATATTCGCAGAACCGCCGGACCCAGATAGATTAACGCAGAAAAAAGTTTCCAATAACATTAAATTAGTGTAAAGTGTATGCTCGTAGGCAGAGCCTGTTTGAGCCGTACCCATCACGGCATTCCCGTGACAATATATGAGGTAAAATCTAAGCTTTCTCATGAAACCTTTTAAATTATTTTGATCAATGTTGATATAAATATAAAAATAAATAACTTGTGAAAATGAGACGTTACTTTGAAGCTTTCTTGGCAACTGGAAAAAAATTCGTGTCGTAGTACAATTGCACTCCAGAAATGGATTCAAAGATAGTATCGTGTTATACTTTTATTCTTTATTTAAAGCATCTACCTTTATTTTTTTTTTGCTTTAGAGTTTAAAAATGTACGTCCCTTTTCTCGTTGGAATAAATTTAAATCCCGAGCTTTTGTTCATTTAAATTAATGTTTTACCTGTAATTAAATTAGATGATATCTTCTTTATAGGCTATGGCTGTAGGCCTCATAGCTCTTCAAATAAAGCTCAATACATATTGATTAATAAAGTTGGCTCGTCGGGAACACTAGCCCCATTTACGGGGATGCTGCGAAGTACCACTTTCTCCGCACTATTAATCTTTATTCAAAAGATCGATCACCAGCGTGTACTCCATCCCGTGTGCCTATTTCTCAATCCGGGCTCTGTGGCCCATGTTATATGGGTTCCGTGTTCAACAAAAGGCCGTAGGTAACACTTATCTTAAAATCATTCATTTCCTTGGGCTTCTGAGGGACATATAAAACATCAAGCTTATCTCTTAGTTTTTTTTGTACCCTTTTAGGTCGGTAAAAATATATTTAGGACTAAAATGCTACCTCCAAAGGCATTGTATTTTGATTGAATATTATGATTTTCATGGCTTACCAACTTTTGATCCTTCCGCTGAGAGCTCCGTTGAAACCGCAGTTTCCGTTTCATGGGCCGTTAATGAGAGAGTGAGTGCAATGGAACTATTCCGTTATACATTCACCAGTGGCATGCACAGGGTTTAAATCAGGGTGGGCAGTAGGGTAAATAGCGAAGTAATATAAAATATCAAAATTACCGCATAATTTATGCATATTACAAGCCAATTACTGGATACATGAAATTTCTGTTTTTTTTCAACCGCGCAATTACATGAGAGAAAGTCAACATAAATTGATAATTGTTTCATTGGTTAAAGTAAAAACAGATGGCACTGATTGCTACATTTATGATTTGTAGAACCTTTTTCGACACTAACATTAACAAGTCTTCCCTTAAATACGTATTGCGCACCAATGTAAACTATTTGTTAAAATACAGTCAACATTTGGATATGATATGCACGTCATTTTGCATAATCCGTAACCTAATGACTGATTGGCTATTCCTACTTATGCGAATGAGAGAGTATGTAAAGCAGGTACGTATGATGGGATTGTATAGCTACGAGCACAATACAACTTTCAAACAAAGTACATATGTAAATAAATTTTTTTTTGGAAACTTGAAATGCTCTGTTTGAAAAAGTTCAATAGGATTTATTTTTTAGAATATCGTGAATAATCACCGGTATATGCATGTCCCATGAAAGCCGTATGTACAATTATATACATATACTGCAGTAGAATGCATTTTTAGACCGGTAAATGTGAACATATTAACGTAGGCGATTGACTAGTTATCAAGTACCTAATTGATATTGACAAAAACAATACCGTTATAGATAAGTAGATGTTTCCCGTAAAATTTGAGATTGAACTGAAATTGATGAATTTCTCATTCATTGCTGATAATGCAACTTATACAATTAAAGGCCATCCTCTTAATCAAATTCCAATGGTTCATAAAAAAAATATACATTTTAAAATATTAATGTACTAAAGCACTTTCAGGAGTTGTTTTCTAGTGAATTTGGTTTAATAGATATCTATGCAATGTCTTTTTTCGCATACGACATTAAGTCGGTTGACTTCGCGTTGCTTTACGTTTCATGGTTGGAACTTTGCGCGTATTTTTTAAAGTGTAGATTGATTTCTAATAATTTTATAAATTTTAATTTTATTTATATTTTTATGTGAGTAAGTTGGATAGTCAGTGCTATATGGAATGCACGCCTCTGGTGTTCACCTATATTTACCTTTAGCTAATACTAAATTGTTATATAATCGTCTAAAAGTAAGTGAATCTTCTCCTCGTGGGTATTTTATGTCATAGTTTTAATGATATTAGGTTAGGCTATGTAGTGTAAAACTCACTTGCGGTGAATCTTCTCAAAACTGCGGTATAGAAATTAATTAACATTAGTATTATCATGGGTCGTAAGCCACTACTACATGAATGTCGTATATTGCGTAAAATTCCGCAATAAAGCATTCCTCTTCTTTTTTGTAATAGAAAATCCTAAAATGCAAATAGGATGTTGGTGTCTAATCACAATTTTTACATATAGTTTTCTTCTTATTTTGATTCCATCCCTTGTCGGAGATTGACGATTTTCATTTCAAAATTCACCCTTCAAACTGCAGTCAATAACAGCTCAATAGAACTGCAGTCATGTCACGTAGGTTTCGAAGCTATGAAATACAGTGTCTTGCTCTGCTAGGTCTTCACAACAGCATTAGCTTGATTTAAAAAAAAATTAAATATATATAAATTTAACGTAACTCGAATCAATTGATGTAATTATTATGTTCAGCGAGTAATTTAGTTTGTTATTATTGTGACAACTGTTTCGACGTTCAAATCCATTTTCAATGTGTCCCTTGAATTATTTATTCGGTTATTTTGTGTTTATTAGCGATCTACTCATGTTACACATCATGTGTAACCAAGATTGCGTTTGATTTATTTTTAAATAACCTTCATCTTATTTTGTACGATTACCCTACGCATCAGTTCACTTACATTACATACATTGTAATCATTAAATTACATAGTCGATTAGACGTAGCATGCATTCCCGATTACTGGCATTTTTGCCATAAATCGATCGGACGCCGGAGCAATCGTTTTTCCATTTCAATGATTTCGATTACTTAATGCCTCGCGTATTGGATCAATAGATACATTTTTACGATACAACACGCATATCCACATTTCACCAAAGTGCTTTTCCGTGCTTCACGCAAAATAAAACCTACCTAACGTGCGAGTAATAGCTGTTTCACTGCGCATTCGTCCTTTTCTTTACACTGTGTGGAAACGATGTTTTAAAATATCAACAAATTCGTTGATACATCAACTAATAAGCGCTGTTTCGAGTGTCAGTGTGTAGAATCTTTCTTGCCCCAGGAGAATTTTTTGGGGATCCGCTAATCAGGCATAAATGTATGTTATTTCCAGAGTGGAAGATACTCTCAGTATCGCCCTGATGAAAGACCACCATTCAGAATTGAAACATTGCTTGAAATGGCTTTTAGCCGTGTTTGGTGACCATGTCTGAATAGCCAGGTATTTACCCACCTCCCTCTTCCACTTCTCCTTCCCCTCCCCAATACCTTCAGCCTCACAAAATTCCCCAATTGGGAATGCCATAGTCTCACTGGCTCCAGACGGTTGGGAACAGTTGGCACTTTTGTGCGGTATTCATATAAAATAAAATCTAATTTTGAAACTCTCAATTCATGGTGGAATTCCATATTAAAATG
Source organism: Halesus radiatus (assembly GCA_022606495.2). NCBI lineage: Eukaryota > Metazoa > Arthropoda > Insecta > Trichoptera > Limnephilidae > Halesus > Halesus radiatus. Next base: position 116,947 of record JAHDVE020001941.1, on the reverse strand, counting down.
ATGTTTTTTTTATTAAAAAACCTTTGTAACTTTTTTCCACTTATTTATTTTAGACCGGACCGGTTTCACCCTACCACGGGCATCGTCAGACTGGCATAATTAAAACTAAATCTATGGTATATGTAGCATCGATGTCGGGAGTGAGTTCTCCTGCTTTCTAATTTTGTTTTTATTTATGACTTGAAACTTGTAACAAATTTGTTACAAGTTTTAATTGTGCCAGTCTGACGATGCCTGTGATAGGGTGAAACCGGTCCGGTCGAAAATAAATAAGTGGAAAAAAGTTACAAAGGTTTTTTAATAAATAAAATCATTATAAATGTATGTGTTAATTATTAACTAATTGATTCTAAACTTTCTGCTTACACACAAAAGAGAATAAATTGTTTGGTTTCATAACTAGAATTACGGAACGATTTAAAATTCCCGAGAGTTATACATTATTTTATTTGGGGTAAATCCAGGAGAGGCGTCATTCACTTTGAAATAATGGCAATAGAAAATCGGCTCTGCAATTAAATTCAACGAATATATCTTTTTATTATAATTATACAGTTAAAGTTCTTAAAAACTTAAGACAAGATTTTTGTGCATAGCGCAAAGGGTAACAATCATTATTTTTATAAACAATAATTATTAATCTAAAACACTCATCCAAATTGAAAAAACCTTCCGAGCAAAGATAAATGTCGCCGGCAGGACTCGAACCCGCACCCTTCTAATGTCCGGTCAGATGCTCTACCGTTGAGCTACGTCGGCTTATCGCAAACCCGCCAAGTTAATCAATATATACTAGTGTTCCATTCAATAATTACTGTTTTTATTATATTTTCACCTGTAAACAACCAACTTTATTAGTATGAGAAAGGCTTTGTTTATTTTTATTTTTATTAGTTTGCGATAAGCCGACGTAGCTCAACGGTAGAGCATCTGACCGAACATCAGAAGGGTGCAGGTTCGAGTCCTGTCGGCGACATTTATCTTTGCTCGGAAAGGTTTTTTTCAATTTGGATGAGTGTTTCAGGCTAATAATTATTGTTTATAAAAATAATAATTGTTACCCTTTGCGCTATGCACAAAAATCTTGTCTTAAAGAACTTTAGTTTATCAATTAATAAATATTTGACAAGTCAAAGCAATTTTCACCAATAAAATATAGACATAATTTGTCTCGACGCCATCTATTTGAGGGATTTAGCCGTTACAAGCCTTTCTCATACTAATAAAGTTGGTTGCTTACAGGTGAAAATATAATAAAAACAGTAATTATTGAATGAAACACTAGTATATATTGATTAACTTGGCGGGTTTGCGATAAGCCGACGTAGCTCAACGGTAGAGCATCTGACCGGACATTAGAAGGGTGCGGGTTCGAGTCCTGCCGGCGACATTTATCTTTGCTCGGAAGGTTTTTTCAATTTGGATGAGTGTTTTAGATTAATAATAATTGTTTATAAAAATAATAATTGTTACCCTTTGCGCTATGCACAAAAATCTTGTCTTAAGTTTTAAAGAACTTTAGTTTATCAATTAATAAATATTTGACAAGTCAAAAGCAATTTTCACCAATAAAATGTAGACATAATTTGTCTCGACGCCATCTATTTGAGGGATTTAGCCGTTACAAGCCTCTCTCATACTAATAAAGTTGGTTGTTTACAGGTGAAAATATAATAAAAACAGCAATTATTGAATGGAACACTAGTATATATTGATTAACTTGGCGGGTTTGCGATAAGCCGACGTAGCTCAACGGTAGAGCATCTGACTAGACATTAGAAGGGTGCGGGTTCGAGTCCTGCCGGCGACATTTATCTTTGCTCGGAAGGTTTTTTCAATTTGGATGAGTGTTTTAGATTAATAATTATTGTTTATAAAAATATTAATCATATGTTTATTTACTAATAAAAAAAAGCAATTCAATATGTGATTGAAATAAATGTATTGTGAAATAAAATTCTCTCCATTAGAGTGTATTTGTAGTGAAATATGATTGAATTAAGTTAAATTAATTCATTGATATTCAGCTTCTGTATAATCTCTTCAACTATAAGACTACATCAGTCAAAAATCTGTTTCCTGAAAAAAATAGAAGTTACTTTACTGGATGATCAACTAAGTAGCATTTGAACGATATTGATTGGCAAAAGCGAGGAATTGTTCTATTTAGAGTGCCATTTTTCCTTCCCTTTTAACTACCCTTTTTAAAACTACTACATCAAAGTCAAATTAAAATAATTTATCAGCGACCCAAGGGTCTTAATCTATTGAGATCAGCGCTACCCTTTTCCAGTAAATTTGCAATAAGGAACTCGATAAATAAGCTTTTTTTGTTCCGAAGGTCTTGATTCTGAGAGCAAATTTCGGAAATGGGTAAAATATCGACGTGAACATCAACCCTCCGACGTGATATTTCATCCAGTGTTAACAGCGCACCCGCCCGGCGCCGGCGTCCACGGACGGGAGGGTGTACAATAAAGAAACAAATTGGTTTTGGTTGTTATCCAGTTAAAGCCACCGACTACCAGCGACTCCCCTATCGGCTAGCGACCCAACAATGTTTGGGTTTGAATATTAACTAGTTGTAATTAATTAACGGCCAGGGCTCTGCACTAGCGACTGCCGAATGCCTACTGCTGACTACAGCGGCTACCCACTGGCGATATCCCGGAACGAAGGTTGTATGCAAATTCTACGCGCGGGAACGTTTTGTCTGCGGTGTTGTTCCGTTTGTTTGAGCTCGGAATTAGAGCTTTAGTGAGTGCAGCCCTCGAGAAGTATCGGAGCTTTCCGATCTGCGCCGAGTGCGAACTCGTTAGCAGGACTGCAATGTTTATCCCAATTTCGTATTTCGCTTGTGAAAAAAGTGGGGTTTTCGGTTTTTATTGGTGTTTTCCCCTGTAAAATACATGTACCTGGCCAGTTCACTCTTTATTAGTGTTTTTAATTCCCGTCAAATATCGCGGAATTTTCAATTCCGTTTTTACGCTGCGGTGTCAATATTGATGCACGATTTGTTTGATTAAAACGGAATACAGACCCAACTTTTTTTTCTTCTACGTATACATGCCTATCTGTTCGATATTGAGTATTAATTAGACAATATGCAATCGCATAGAACATTGAACCATAAATTAGTTTAATAAATAGGTGAAACATGAGTTAAATAAGTAATGTTATTCCAGTGTTATCTATATTTCACGCAGAAACTCCTTGGGATCTATCGCACAAACAATGATATTACTATACAAAAACAAAACTGCCTATGATAAAATTAATTACTGAGTCCGTGTTAGGAACAAACTGAATGGCGCTTTCTCCAAAGGTAAGCCCGCCTTATAATCGCGTTAAAACCGAAGTCATGTTTCTCTCGGAATTATTCGCAACTATAACGATGTTTCCGGCGACAAAGCCGTAAAGATTTCTTGTACATATGTAATAACACCATTCCATTGGTATAAAGTACACCTGACCTTTTTATGAACAAAATGGAACCCTTGTTGTAAAGTAAAGCGTGATTATTGTGATGATGAAAATTAGTCCATAATGACATCCACCTGCATAAGAAAGCTTGCGATTTTATGTAATATTTCTAACTTGGTATCAAATTTTAACAATATACATATTTTCTAAGAAAATTATCATTTTTTAATAATAATAGTTGGATGATTTATATGTATTAAAAAATCACCTCAATGGCGCTAAGTTTGACATTATTGCTTATAACTAAACTTCCTAGAGGCAGTACCTATATTAGCCACTGATATTTGGAAACGATTTTTAAAATTCATTATGGTTTAAAAAAATCTGAACATTATAGTGTCAAACCAAATGTTTTGAATATTTAGACTTCTAGGCGAATATTTTATATTATTCCGAGACTTGCATTCGGAGAAGGTTCTATTCAAGAAAGAGTATTGACTTTTTTTTATAATATCTTAATTTATTTACACCACTGTTAACAAAAAATTTCTGCCGACTGATTCTACATCCCAAACTATCCGACTCGATGGACACAGAATCTAAGTTATTGTTGCTGGCTAGTTTGTTGTGAAAGGTGGAAGAATAAAGATTTGAATGTCTTTTATAACTTAGATTCCGCTTGTATCTGTAGGAGAGGAGTTCAACATATTTATAATCAATACTAATGCTGACATCTATGTTTTTTTTCTTTAAGTTATTGGTCTGCTTTTATACAAAAAGTTCCTATTTGCTAGAAACTTTTACACCACATGTATGTACTTATATCGAAATATTTAATGTATTTTTAAAGACGTTTATGGCTTGTTCATTAAAAGTCATCGATTATAATCCAACAACGAATCTATTTACATACTTATTAAACTTAACCGTGGCTTTTCTTTCTTTTCAGGTAAGCAACATATGCATTACAGGTACATAGCACTAGAAATCATGACTTTGAAGAATCTGACATGGTAAGTCATTAATTGTGTATATTCTAACCAGTGAATATTATGCATTTGCCTCGACAAAACGCACTCAGCCCCCTCAGTGGTTTGTTTTCATTTCTATGTGAAATCATTCGATCCATGCTTACTTGTGAAGGTCTCAACTTCTAGTGAGATTTATGTATTTCACTTATTCTAGTCCAAACATTTAGTTGTTATTACTTTCTTCCTGGAGAAAACGGATTACAAAAAGACTACACAATTCATTCGCATGAATTTCCTAAGAGGGAAAATAAAAACAAGCCAATAAGACGATAGTCATCAAATTCATATGCCTTTTCTTTTATATGTAATATAATTTTCAACATGTAATTGAATATTACATTAAAAAAAGCTCATATCATTTTTTTTGTGCTTAGATGTATATTATTTATTGATCGATATATAAATATTGTGTTTATTGTATTCACCTTTCAAGCGGGTTCAAGTAACCGAAGTAATAATTTCAGCAAAATGAATACATCAATTTTGGAATAACTTATTGAAGCTTATAAACCTCATTGTAATGTATTTTTAATCATTGAATATAATGTTAACAACTCTCAACTCTCAGTGGATTAGAGCGCAAGGTCCTGGATAGACCACGGTATCACAGTTGCCTCTTTCTTTTCTGTGTATTTTCGGTTTTATGTTTCATTTTGAGAGTTGCTAATATTATCTTCTATGATTAAAAAAAAACGAATATGTACGTGATGTATTTAAGATCGATCAAACTAAATACTCTACACACAGACCGGGAGCGCCTATTTGTGATTTGCATTCAAAAATGTAATTAAATTATTGCGTTCTAACGGGAATTGAACCAGCAATTTCCAGACTAACATTGTTTGTGTGACAGACACAAGGAGCTAACATTTCGCACTTTGTACGATGGTATATTACTAAAATGTGTTTATAAGGTAACAAAAAACATCAGCTTATACAAAATGTTAAAATTGTCCACACACGGAAAAACAGGATATTAAAGCGATCGTAAAATAATATTCCACAAAAATAAACAAAAAAATAAACCATGTTTTTTAAATATTTATGAGAAGGATGCCGCCTTAACACATTTTCTAACGGAGGCTAAATTTGAAGGTACGCATCATTTATTATTCTCATATTAAGCTAAAAGGTTCACTTTGTTCAGTAAATCGCGAAAATAATAAAAGGAAATGCTTTTTTTCTGTTTTTTTTTTGTATCGTTCAATGTGTAAGTCAGTATGTAATTAAAAATACAGCAGTATTTAAAATACTAAAATATTTTTGAGAAAGTATTCGGAATGATTGAAGTACCTGTACAGAAGGAAAAAAAGTATTCCAATTAGATTTCTTCGCGTACAGATATAGAAAAATGATTGTTATATTGTCGCATTCCTTTCCGGAGCGAAATTATAAAAAATCTATTTATTGCATTCCCAACACGAGCATGAAATATTTGTTTTTGGATTTCAACATATTTTTTCATGGTTATTGTCCTATGTAAATTCCCATCACTTGATATAAATTTTCATTTTGCATTTAATTAAAAAAACGTATTAAATGATATAAAGTTATTTTGTTTAAACCACTATTTTAATAAATGAATATCTACATGTTTCGAATCCAATTGATCCTTCATCAGGATACGCTTAATTCAAGCTTCATGAGGGCAAATATAATAACTAAAGAAAATAATACATAGTTATTGTATATATAGGTATAGAAAAGGAGTGAGACAGAATAATACAAAAAAAAAGTATAATAAAATATCAGATGTAGGTAACAATTGAAAAGTATTATATATGAGAGGGAGACAACAATATTATATATTATAACGAATAAATAGTAAATAAAACCGTTTAATGGGGAAATAATGAAGTCGTTAAGATAATCCTGTTATAAAATTAGTGGTTTATAACATACTTTTTTTGTTTTATTTGATATGATGCCAAACCACGAAGTAATTGCTTCTTACGTTTTTTTTTAATAATAATAATAAAAATAAATAAAAACAGTTTCACTGACTCCGGTCTGTTGGGATCATTGCATGGTGTAAAATAATATGACTAAAAACATTTGTTCTGAAAAAAGCATTTAAAAGCAAAGAAGGTCTAACTTTCGATATGTGTGCCTTAGCTAATGTGTGACGTTTATTTATGTGATGGTGACCATAAAAAAATATTTTCACTGTGTAACGTACATAGTAGGGTAGATTATCAACTGACGGTGGATGAATTCTGAAATACAGAATTCAAAATACCTGTGAACCACAACAGCTCTACTAGGGATAGAGAAGCACAAATGTATATCATTAATAACTCACAAAATGTAAACGGAGATAAAACAAAGAGGCATAAAATTCCTAGAATGTTTAAGGTATTACCTGAAGATTTAAAAAAAGAGACGAGAATAAAAACAAAAGTCAGGTCGTTCTACCTCCGTAGAACATGAAAGTAAATACCATGTAAGTATATGCACACCTACGTACTGTAAGTTACTTAATGTTAGAGATAATTAAAATATAGTAATATCATACGTATCACGTAAATGCCAAATGATAAGTTTTAGAAAAATAAAAAACTACTTATAATATTTTATATATACTTTAATCAATAAATTTTGTAAAAAATGAGATGTCACACTTATTTTTTTATTTAATTTATATATAAATAAATAATAAAAAAATAACCTGAATAAAAGTATTTTAAAAAAAATCTAACAATTATCCACTCGAATAAGAACTTATATAAACACACGTGGGATGGTTTACATAATAAAATGCAGTGTGGGATGCGAGTTTTCCCAGATTAAAATAAAAAATAACGTAATTTCTATATCATGTAAGGCCACTCCGTATTTCAAAACTTGATAAAAAAATCCAATTGGAAGATATTAAAAAAAACATTCACATCTGTGTAAATTTGCATGGAAACACAATATTATCATCCATACATTATATTATTTTAACCCGAAAATTAAAAGGCACCTGTTGTAAAGGTCTGCCTTTCCTCGGTTTCAATTTGTATCTTTCGCTAAAAGTTAAATATAGGAACTTTGTAATCGTTATAAAGATACCTGCCAATAATATGGGATTAAAAATGGAGAATAATATTAGCAAATCTTGAAATTTGAGATATGATATCGATGAAGATGACATAAATTAAACTGGTCTCATCAGCTAAGTTAGTAAAGCGGTTGCCCCGGATAGGCAGAGGTCCTGGGTTCGAGTCCCAGATGCGAATGAAATCTTTTTATTTTCTGTCGTTTTTTTTCCGTTTTCATGTTTCATTTGGGTTATGTTAACATATACAATTAATTTATACAATGATTAAAGTTAATTATTAAGTTATTACCTTAAGAGGAACGGCTGCGCTGCCTGTTTCATACTTAACTTAATTTTGGATTTGAGGCCAAAATACCCATCCAAAGTGAAAGATATTTTTTTATTTAAGTTTTTAATCCAGCAGGACTGGGTGGGTAGTGCAAACCCAGTCTGCCATATCACATGAAATACATACAATATAAATAGAGAAATGAATACACTAAAATAAATAAATAATAAAATAATAATAATAATAAAAATTAAAAAGGTTAAATAATAATATAAAAAAAGAAAAGAAACGTATTAAATAAAATAAAAAGGAATATACATATATATTTTAAATTAAATGTTTGGTAAATATCTAGTACTGATGAGAAGTATTTTATGCCATGATAAAAATCAATTCATAATTTTAGAGGCAACTAAGAAAATTCTTCGCGCGTTTATGTTTTAATTATCGTTATTGCTATGTAAATATGATTACGTAAATAAAAATATAAAAACAAAAATTTAAAAATAAAGTTTTTTTCGGGAGGATATTTTAAATTCTGTTCGTCAAATTTGGATTCCAACGTAAATTGATTGTTTTTAATTTAACTTAAAGTACACCATAATGCTTATTTTAATATAATTTATATTTCATTGTATTTTCAAAGCAGATGAGGTAAAACTTTTTTCAATCACAGCCCCCAAATAATTGTTAAAGGTGCCTCTAAAATCGCGTAAAATCAATTCCTTTAATGGACTATATTTCATACCGTAAGACAAAAATAAATAAATTACTTCTCACCCGTACTAGACATTTACTATTCTTTTAGTTGAAAAAAATATCATTAGGTTTAGGTGAGTATTTTGGCCACAAATCCAAAATTAAGTTTTGTTTGAAACAGGCCGCGCAGCCGTTCCTCTTAGCGTGAAAAATATCATACTCGGAAACCCACACACAGCGTTTTTCTTAATAATTAACAGCAATGTTTTGCCACACAGGTAGTTACGAAATTAACACCGGAATGGTTAGCCTCAAATGAATTAACTTAATACTGCTTCACTGACATGCACATTGCGCATAGCTCATATGGCGAAGACCATATTATTCTACGAAAAATATTTATGTTCTTTTAACGTGCAATATGTTAGGATTTCTAGGAAAAAAAATGTTTCTTTAAATGCATTATTATTATCGCTGCATGCAAATTATCGCGTGCTATTTTCATAGCATTGGTCATGCACTGAAAACCGAACAATATATAAAACAAAGGGCATTAAATTTATTTGTAAATTAAACCGCTTTGTTTCGATAAAATACGAGTATAAGTCAGATACTATCCAAAATGACAAAACTACCGAGCGAATCAAATATCATGATGTGTAAAAATGTGGAATAACGAAAAAATATTTTATATAACAGACGACATTTGAATGTAAATGAAGCAATTGTATTATGGTGATAAATTTTAATGAGAATGGCATTTATGATTTACAATACAATGTTATTTATTAGACTGGTTGGGTCGACTAAAGGTAAACAAGTGACAGGAACAAGAGATAATAAATATTACATAGACAATAATTAAATCAAGTAAAGAATTGACAATATAGAGGAATCAACTCATAGATACTCATACCAACATAACCAAGGAGTTTGTCCCAATTTAGAATTTTGTGGCGTTCCATCCTCTGTGCAAACCCGTGCTGTAAAATAAAATTATATTATTATTTCGATTTTTAATCACTGAAGAAGATAAACTCTCAGCGAAAATATGTATTCAACAAATACACAAAAAGGTGACAGTCGCAACTTGGACTTGAATCCAGATCCTCTAGTCTTACAAAGACAAATGCCTCTACCGATTGAGCTATCGAGAATTAGTTATATTCAGTTATTTTATTTACCTTTGAGAGTTAGTAATTTTTTGTTTTGTTTTTAAAAATTATATTAATTAATTAAACTTTTTGTTATTTGGTTTTATATTACAGATCTTATACTTCTCTTTCATTGGAAGCATTTGCTTTTGGATGAAAGACGAGTGTACATTAATTTAATTAATAGTTAAGTAATATAATATATGACATGTACGTGTGTTGTAGTAAGTACATCACACTTTGATTAAGTGAAAAAAAACATATGTATAGTAAATGTGGTATAAAGAGACATTTATATTATATATCACAAATAAAATACTGTATGTAAATAAATACAAATATCTGTATTTAAAAGAAAAAAAAAGTTATGGAAAACAAGTAAATTAGATAATATTTTAAGGTTAATTCAAATGGAAACATTATTTTATTGTTAAAATTGTCTTAAAATATCCCTTGGCATAGTTAAATATTTGGATTTTATCACTAACGCTTCTGATCTCTTCCGGTAGTCGATTATTTAAAACACAAACAAAATAAATCATGTACAATCGACGTTCAAATATCTCAAATAAATGTGTTTACAACAAGTTGGTGTTCGCTATGAATATTTTATAAATTATTTAGCTATAAACAACACTGTGTATTTACCTACTTGATGCATACAAAAGGTATAAAATAGTTATAGTTTAATTACTTCAGTTTTCAAATATTTTAGGAAACAAAAACACGATTTTTAGATAATAACGAATGCGATTTAAAAATACCGGTCATGAATATAAGATTAACCCTACATAAATATGATAAAAACCTGCAAAAACTCCATAAAACCTGTAAAAAATATGAAAACCTGCACACGTAGCTACAAATCACGTATGACTGAATGCCACTAGGAAGTAATAGATCACCAACACACGCCCGTCCGAAAATGCATTTTCGCGTATTTTTTCAACTTCCGCTGGTTTTCCCGCCACGCACTAAATTCCGCTTCATTGGCGGATCACGCCGCCAGAGGCGCTGGCGTCGCGGCGCCTTCCGGTCGATTTGGCGGAAACACCATTACAATCTTACCAGCGAGGGGGACTAAAACAGCCTTCGAAGGCTGTAAACACATTCCTGCTAAATGGATATTTATTCATATCCACGGCTTACGCGTATGCGTACGTTTCATTTTCATATTTAACTATATTTATGTTTGATATTATAATGCGAATGCTGCATATTGATGATTTTTTTTTTATATGAAATGAGAAAAAATAACATTATTCAGAAAAATATGTGACTATGTTCACATATTAGCGGACGTAATCGCCTACATTAGAGGTAAAAAAAAAGATACCGAAATTATCTTCTTTGTTATGTTTTCCACGATGGTTTTAATTTATGTTTGCCAATGTGTATTAAAAAAATTGAGATTCTTAAAGAATGCAAGGTTTATGTAAGCATAATGGTTAAGATTAAGAAAGGGATACATTGGGCTTGTAGAGCTGATGAACGAAGAGTTTAAGGGGAATGTAGTATGCTTGATGTGGATTTTAGTAGAAGAAGAAGTCGGGGACGCACGAAGAAGACATGGAACGATCAAGCGAATGAAATACTTGAGGTGGATCATGTCAAGAGTCAGAATAACCGAAGACAATAATCAAATTTTGAACTGACAAGAAACTAAAATATTGCCTTGCGTTGGAGAACGAATCCTTAATATTTTGATTAAAAAACTATGTAGTGTCGATTATATACTCGTATTACCTTGAGCCTCGCAATATTCCCCAAACGGGGATGCCATAATCCCACCGGACCCATATGGTACGGAGCGATTGTTACTCTCATACTGTGTTCACTTTTTTTTAAGACTCTAAAATTAGAAGAAATTATCGGTGTAAACTTGATCTATCTGCGATATTTACACCTAATAAAAATAAAACTTTATAGACAAATATTATTAAATGATATAACTTCGGATTTTACGTGAGTACGTTACATTCTAAGTTAAAAGAAACGTGTTTCTTACTTTCAGCCCATATAAATAATAATAATAATAATAAAAGAATTTATTTGTGAATAAGCTATTTAACTTTTTTTTTAAAACATTATCTAATTTTACCAATTGACAAAAAGGTCAAAGCTCAGCTATACATTCCGCAGCCCGGAGTGCAACTGGTTTTCAGCAGTGCCTCCGAAAATCGGATAAATTTAAAGTTACATATCTTACGTGAAATCTCTACACTTAAATAAAATAAAGATTTTATGAATCTCTACCACCGTTTTTAAAATAGTTGATGGTCTATTGGTCAGAATGTTTGCCTTCCAAGCACAAAATTGTTGTACTGCCCATTAGACTGCTGTAGTTACTATTTATCTGTAATAATATATATATATATATATTATAATAATATATATATATATATATTATTGATGTCTTCCTCTAATTTTTAAAAAAATTTATATGAATACCGCAGAAGAGTACCAACTGCTCCCAACCGTCTGTAGCCAGTGAGACTATGGCATCCCCAACTGGGGAGGGGCGGGAGAAGGGGAAGAGGAAGGTGGGGAAATACCTGGTTATTCAGATGTGGTCACAAAACACGGCTAAAAGTCATTTCAAGCATCATTTCAATTCTGAATGGTGGTCTTCCACCAGGGCGATACTGAAAGTATCTTCCACTCTAATACATAATATTTTCCATTTATTGTCTCCTGCTAATATTTTATTATCTTTTCTCTCTTTTTGTAATATATCTGTCTCACTCCATTGTTGTCTGTACCTATATATATACAATAACTGTATTATTTTATAGTTATTATATATGCCCCAAGGAAGCTTGATCTAATTCAAACCGGTTGGCGTAAAAATTCAATAAATTCGTAATATCGGTATATCTAATATTATGTCAAACCACAAAGTTATTGCTTCTTATGAAAGTAAAAGGTAAAATAATCAAAATAAATTTTCTAAGTAGAATGAGATATTGCAGGCTGCTCACAGGGTTGTGAAGAGCTTCCTTAGACTCCGACACAATGAAATAACAATGAAATCACGGAGCTACAAGAACAGCAGCGGCGCGTATATCACAAACCCACCCCTTGTCAAAGGCTGAGAGAATTTTTAGAAGGGACTGGAACGTATTGTATTTCACGCGATTTTCTTCTATATTTATGGCTTTTTAATCGAGTACCGCCGCGGGCTTTGCATACGAGGGGTACTCCGTGTTCACTGCTTTACTGCCGGATAAAACACAAGATGTTTTTGCTATCAACTTACATTCGCAGTATTTTATAAGGCAATATGTAGGCGCCTTTCTTATCATGGCGAATTGAGGAAAATTATCGTTAAGTGGATTTTCTTTTTACATCGATACAGCTCATCTTTACCTGTACTGTCGACTAATTTGTACTACACTATACTCTCTGTATACTAAAAATAGAGTTCTTATTTTGGGTGATGTTCAGCAATACATTTATGTTTTGAAAAAAAAAATTTAACATACAAATATTTATCTAACTCAACAAAAAAAAAAATTTGTTGAATCATATTTAATAATAATATATATGATTTTATACATTTTTCCATCTACCCGCATAGAATTTACAGATAAATTATTTGTGCTTGTAGTTGAGTCAGCAACCTGCAAAGTGACGTTTTAGGCCATTTTTGAGTGCTCCTTAAAATAATACGTATATGGAATGTTATAATCGAAAGGTTGCTTGAAATGGCTTTAGCCGTATTTGGTGACCAAATCTGAATTACCGGATACTTTCTCACCTTCTTCTTCCCAATCTCATTCTCCTTACAATTAGCTCATTGCCTTACAACATGCCCTATTTGGGGATGCCATAGTCTCACTGGCTCTAGACGGTTGAAGGCAGCTGGGACTCTTTTCCATGGAGGATAATACCAAAAATAATCTACAATTTTCATTTCACTAATAAAAAGTTAAAAGAATTTCCAACTTTAAAAAAAAACACCTTCTCTGAAGATCGATAGTCACGATTTTGGCGTATATTATGCAATGATCGATTTATTTTACGTTTAGAGTTTTATTAAGTTCGGAAATAGCATTTTTATAAACGAGTTTGCCTAAAAAAGGGTTAAAATAGCCCACCAGAGAGATCCGACCCTAACTTAAGGGTCAAGCCGGAGAATTAAAATTTCATAAAGATCCCTCCATAGGCTAAGTAAATGCGATCACGTCCTAGAAAAAGGCTGTAATTGCGGTTTCTCGTAGTTCTACAGCCCTCTCAGGAAACGTTACGTGAGATGCGTGGACGATTCCAGAAACAAAAACACAGAATAAAGCGAAAAAGCCGTAACATGAAAAATGATAATATTTTTTTACGAGTGGAAAGTAATCATTTTTATATTTGTTTGTCTTTACTTACGAAAATTGACGAATAGCATAATAAAAATGTATGTCTATTATATTGGTTTCATGTTTAGATTATAAATAAATTCGAGGTAGTGTACTCACGCAAACCACACCTATCAGGGGTGTTAGTTGAAGTTTGCCGGTTTTTTCAATAAAGAAAATGTGGTAAATGTTGGCATATTTAGTGACTGAATCTAAATTTCCGGGTACTTTTCTACTTTCAATACCGATTCAAACATCCCATTATAATATTTATGTAAAAAGAGTTGAGCAAATAGAGGACCTTGGTATATATTTCGACAGTAAACTAACTTTTCTTCCCCATATAAATGAAATAACTAATAAGGTTATAAAATGTTTGGGATTTGTTTTGATGGAGAGCTGTGAAAGATTTTAAATAAATACCTTTAAATAACTATTTGCTAGGTTAGTAAGAAGCAATCTAGAATATAATTCGATAATCTGGGTTCCATTTTATAAGTTCACACACAAAAAATTATTGCAGCATAAATTTCTTAGATTTATTAATTAAAACTTATGTATTCCAATCGAAGATTTTGATTAGACTTTTTTATGGACTTAATCAACCTGAAAGATTTATCGTCAAGACTCACAGTGAACAATTTAGATTGTCTCTTCAAACTAGCGAATGGCAGATTGGACGCCCTGGATTTAACCCGTGATACACGACAGACGGCTCTGTATAGTGTTCCAAAATCTTCAAATAAAAAATTCCAAAAGTTCTCCTATTCAAAGGCTGCACATACTTGTTGATAAGTATTGCCCTAGACACAATAAAACAAAATAAAATTTAGATTATTCGAATTTTTTCAATTGAATTAACAAATTTTTCGTATGTATATTTCTAAATTGAATTTATTACGTGTGTTGTGCTCTGTAAAACATCCAATAATGTTAATGTGGATAATTTTTAAAACAATTTAACATATTTATTCCTACCAAGATGATCAATTCGACATACATATCACACGTACAATACTTTAAAAAAAATTATAAAGGTACTCATGTATCGGGTAATATAAGTAATTAAACATTAATTCCACAGCATATAACATAAACGTAATTTTGATGTAAGAATATTTTATTTAAGCGAAACAACAAATTAATATCAATAACGTTTCAATATATAAAATTTTGTGTTATAAAAATGTCTTTTTTTTTTACATTTTTACCAGTTTACTTGTTACGTACCTCCCTGATCGCTGTATTTTTATCTCCTGTATTCAAACCGTAAGATATACTGCAGATAGCAGTGGTGTTCCTACAATATATATTTATATATTCTTACATTATAGTATCGTCATACAAAAGTGTTTATAGTGATTACAATCTCAAACTAGTCAATCCTTTTTATATAACTCCTTTTTCACTGTATTTTGTTTTAAATGTTTATACTGTAAGATTTAATGGAAAAGCCCTAAATAAATAAAAACATACCTCTTCCCTCTCGATTTCCAGCGTGCCAACTTTTCGTACAAGAGTTCCAACTGTTCCCTGGGAATCTCTAATTGGGGTATGTTGTAAGGCTGAAGGGTATAGGAGGGAAAAGATATCGCAAAGAGGAAGGTGGGGAAGTATCTAACTATATAGATATGGTGACCAAACTCGACTAAAGCCATTTCAAAGTCTCAATTCTAAATGGTAGTCTTTCACCAGGGCGATACTATGAGTATGTACCACTCTGGTGTGCGTATATGGCAGTGGCGTGCATTGCTCCTTGACAAAGGGTAGGCTGTTGCTCTTCGGGTGTTGATTACCATTACTGACCATGCGATAATATGTGAAGGATAATACGCTCAAGGAAAATTACAACTATGCAATTAGAAATTGGCCAAGCACAAACAATTTCTTGCAGCATAAAATAAAAATCAGGAAATATTTTTTTTTGTTTTTTATTTCTTCATAATTTTGGAAAAAAGCGAGGCAGACACAGCTTTTCAGCCCTTATGGGCTGCATTCCACTGGTATATAGGTATTATACAGCAATCACACCTGATAACACAAAATATTTGTCATACTTTTATTTATGTCTCTTCAAGAAACGCCGCAAAACGCAAACAGACAACCACTGCATCGCCCAATCCCAATCCCAAACCAGAAATGTCTGAATTGAAAAATGCTTTCATTATTTCGTGTGATGAGTTTTTACTCCCGTTGTCTCTGCCAGTGGCGTAGGGTGGTACCGGCCGCCGGGGTCAGCCGTTAAGCCGTCGTTAGCCCGGGGGGGCAGCCGCCGGGGTGATAAATGGCCGCTTCTCAGGTTATTTCGCACACGGGAAAGGGAAATGAATTTGTTGGCAAGTCGATTTTTTCGCGATGTTTCATCACCTCGGAAGACGAAGCTTTTACAAAGCAATGTAAATTACTGATTATTAGTACTTAGTTAGTTTAGTTAAAGCTTTAGCCAAAATATTTTCTAATACAATAAAAGTTACATCCCGGCTTCGCTCGAATCACATTCTCTATTCTGAAAAAAAAATTGAATAAACAATGCCTTTTTTTTCAATTACCAGAAATCAAATGGCCAAAATAATTAATGATAGAATCAATATTGCTCAGTGGAAATGCTAACATGAACCTAGAAATTCCAGTAAAACACTAAAATCTGTCCAAATTACATTTCGCAAGGAATTTTGACATTTTCTGGTTTATGGTTTGTATTTGATAGTCATTGAAAAAATCATATAAAAACTTCATATTTTCCGATGTATTATTTTATATGTATTTTGGAACTGGATTTGTAATTTTTTTAAATTTATAAAGGTTTTTTACGAGAACCTCTGTACAGTCCATACCAGGTATATAAACCTACTTCTGGGGTGGCAACAAAACTTTAAGCAAACATGTGTGTGTTCTCACCCTAAGTATTGGGTACGACAATCTTACGATGCGGTGAAAGATAAAATTTATGAAATTACTTTACAGCGCATTTTATTGTCCGGCGCCCCTGGCCGCAAAGGGGTGTCGTTATTTATGGCGTCGCGGCGCACCTAGCCCGCACAGAATCTCTGGATGCTGCCATGAGATAAAACCACCTAGAATGCATTAAGAATCTAGTGGCCAGCGAGGTATTTACAGCCCCTAAAGCAAGGGTTATGACGGACAGGGCGAAGGATGCAATTTATCGCTGTCCATCTGCCGGGTTTATTTCAGGGGAGTCTCGGGTTCAAGAGATATGATATTCAATCTTTGAATGATGAGATTGAAATATTAGATGTAAAATTTCACTTTATATTTTCTAGAGCTTTCCATCTGTCGAATTGTATGATGATAGTAACTTTCTGCAGAGAAATAAAACACCTCGTAAACTCGTGATAAATTCTTAAAAATCATTTTTATTTTATTGCAAAATCTTTCCTTGTGTGGAACGTAATGCGGATACCGGTCATAAAACTACCCCTGCATACCTAGCTTTTTAAAAATTGTATATTTTGTCAAAACCTTGCTATGAATTTGTGAAAGCTCCATCAAAGTTTATGACAATATCACAATTGACTTTTTTTTAAATATGTTGAGTTCAAAAATTTACGTTATAATAAGATTACATCTTCTTCGTTGATGTACTCGTATTATTAATAATTATAACGATTATTCACGCGTATTAAACTGCAATCACCGCACTGCAGCATTGTCTGTTTAACAGTAATAAATTCATAAAACATTACCTCCTTCGTGTAGCTAATGCCACAATAACTGACACAAAACCACAGCGATGCACTGATGTGCGTTTTTCCCTGTGAAAAAATAATATAACAAAACCCTACCTACTAAAATATTAATACCAGAAAAATTCTTGCGTGACTTTGATATGAGGCAGTAGACGGACTCGAGCATGACAGCTACTGGACCCTTTGTGTTCGGGCATTTTAATGCTATTATTCTACATTCGCTTTATTTATGATTTAGAATTAATTATACTCGCGTGTTTTTTTTTTTTTAATATGTCGCCGTTGTACGTACATAGTAGTTTTTTTCGTTATCTAAGTAATGTATTAATTCCAGCACGCAATGCAATGATACCGTGTTGGTACTATGAGGTTCTGACCGTTTCACCGCAATTTAGGTACAATAAAAAAAACTTATCGCCGGTGCGGTGTTCAATTAAAATAATACCTTTAAACGCTGGCGAACTTCACGCACGTAGGTAATTATTCGAAATAAATGTCATCCACGTGTACGTTAAATTCTGTTTCAGTGTTTGCGTGATGACGACACAGTAGTTTAAAGATAGTCAGCAGCGGTAAAACTGGTATAGTACAAATTATAGGGAAAATTGTGAGGTAAGAAGTACAGGGGAGAAATATGAGGGATAGAAGTGGAAGAGGAATTGTATACTGTCGCTTCATTAGACGCGTGCAATTGTTCGAAGTGGCATGCACCAATAGCTCTATGATATTGTAAAGAGGGTTAAAAAACACCGATTGCCTTGTGGTGCCAATGCCCCGCCGGAAGAAGGCTTAAATACCTAGGGAGCCATGTTGTGGAACCAGGAGAGATGGCCAAACACCTAACTTTGTGAAAGGGGGTGGGTGCTGTCAAGGGAATAAGGAGAAACATGGAAGATGGGCCAATGACCAAAGTACCTACGGGATCAGACCTTCTCTGTACGAGTATCAAGAAAAAAAAAACCCTGATGGATCATGCACCTTATACATTTTTTTCTCGCGAAGTAAAAACTAAAATCCATTTTTTTTTATATAACTTATTGAAGCTTGTAAACCTCATTGTAATATTTAATCATTGAAGAGGATAGCAGCCAAAAATAATATGGGATTTAAAATGGAGGATAATATTAACAAGTCTTCAACTTGAAGTATGATATCGGTGTAGATGGCATAAATTGAACTAGTCTCATTAGCTTAGTTGGCAAAGCGATTGTCCCGGATAGACAGAGGTCCTGGGTTCGAGTCCCAGATGCGACCGATACCTTTTTTTTCTGTTGTTTTCTCGGATTCGTGTTCATTTGGAATGTGTTAATATTATCTTCTTCAATGATTAAATAAACTAAAGTATTTATAATTAGATATAATTACGAAAACATAAGATTTTAGTTGGCGGGGAATGAACACCATGCTACCCGGAGCCCGGATAATTTCTAAATGCCCAGGGTTGTCAGCTGGCGGCCATGAGGCTAGCCGGTAGTGTTTTAAAAGATGAGAACATGATGTGGCTAGTGAACGCTTTTTTTTAAATAAAAATTAATCAAATTTATTAATGTTATTATTACGTTCTGTAAGTATTTTAGTTTTGTTATTATTATGACAGGTAATTCAGTGTTCAAAGCCGTTATCAAACTGTGTTGAGGCCATTTGGAGAGGACTTGAAAATATGATTTTATTTACCCCTACCCTATTTTTACTTGTCCATTAGAAAAGTTTAATTTAATTATTTTAATTCATATTTACGGTAATAACCGATTTCCTTTTGAAATCAATCGCGATAATTCAAAGTCTCATTCTGTGAACCATTTACAATTTACAATCTGTTTCCCCCCAATTTAATGATTATCTAATGATGGCCGGTTTATCTTAAATGACGTAAATACTATTGTCAACCGCTATTCGTTACTACTCACGTTATAAAAATAAATCTAAAAGCGTTTGGTATACTTCTACTGAATATTTTAATTCAATTATTTTAAGGAATTACATTGATCAGGTTTCTTGAATATACTAAGCAGCTGAGATAAGATCATTTTTCTTTGATTATTTACTAAAGATATTTTGATTAATTTATTAATTTATTAATTTATTATTTTATTAATTTATAATTGTTCCGTAAATAATGTCGATAATGACTTTAAACGCCGAAACAGCTGTCAAAATAATAACAAAACTAAAATGCTTACAGAACTCAATAAAAACAACATAATTTGATTTAATTTAAATTATTTAAAAAAAATGAGTTCTGCGAAGTAAACACAACAATAATAAATAAATTAAAAAATCGTTTATTGTGGGTACTCGCTGCACAGGCATACTTCATGAATAATTATATATATCAACGCAAGTGTTTTTGTTGTTGTTATTTTCGTGATTGGTGAAATCCATTTAGCTTTTCCCGGACAAATCACTTCAAGGGAGCATTCCAACTATTCGCGGTAGGTTATTGCATAACAAGATTCATAAAATTATGAAATATAACTGGCTACCAAAGAGGCTTCTTTGTAATAAGCGTGCAGGATGAAGGAGTGTTTGTAGAATTAAGCTTAGGTGGCTGTATGTTGTAAAGACAAGCACTGTATCCTTGGACATGAAACAACTTCGCGGTTGAGTGGTTACGATCCTCGGCTACGAATCTGTAAGGTGCTGGTTCAAATCCCGGCGTGCGCAACTACATTTTATTTGTGTTATTTCGCAATTTATTAATTTAAAATAACACGTAGCACTATCACCTTGGTGAAAGACTACCATTCAGAATCAAAAATTCGCTTAAAATTGCTTTATCCGTGTTTAGTGACCAAATCTGAATAGCCTGGAATTTCCCCACCTGCCTCTTCCCCATTTCATTCCCCTTCCCATAACTATCAGCCTCACAACATACCCCGATTGGCGATGCCATAGTCTCACTTGCTCCAGAGGGTTAGGAGTAGCTGGGACTCTTATGCAGTAGGTAATATCAGTAAAAAAAACTGGAGAGAGACGGCAGAAAACGGGCATAAGGGGCAGCCAAAAATCTCCAAGGATTGTAGTCAATGATGATCGTGAGTTGGCTTGTAATAACTTACCTGTCTAAAATATCTGTACAGGAGCCCAGTAAAGAGGAACGGTAAAGTTCAGACACAGTAGAGGGGTTTGACAGCGAAGGGGAGCCTGTTAAATATAACGATCTCTTGCCCCAAGAAATGATTATGACTCCGATAGAGTTTACTGCCAATCTCAGCTTTGTCCCAGATGTAAATAAATTTAATTTTCATCCTGCCATTACACATTTTAGTGGGCGAAATTCAGTAAAATAAGAAAATAAAACACGTGGCTCGGTGCTCCGGGCTCCGGGGCGCTTTATGAGTTAGGTAAATAAAATATTTATCGTTTCGCTGTTTGGCACGTGACACGGCCTAATGTTAGAGAAACAATATCATTTAAGTAATTTCACAAAATAGGCCGCAGTATTTTTCTTTATTTGATATTAAAAATATTTTATCGAAAATTTGTAAATAAGCACGCTAAAAACAATTGAAAAACACGCTTTTGCTTAACCTTGGCGAAATTTCTGAAATATTTAGGATGCATAAATCAGAAGCGTGGCATCCATATCGGCAGATAGGGACTGCCTACACCATCTTACTTCCTTTCCTTCGAATAAAATTATTGAAAAACATTAAAATGTATTCCATTATTGCAAGAAATCAATCAACACTTGAAAAAAAACGCGCGAAGTATTAACTAAGAACGCAGCGCCGCACGTGAAGCAGCAAACGCACTACTGTGTATAAGGCGTCAAATGCAGGAACTAAGTATTCAAAACGACACACACACAATATTCAAATGTTGTATTTATTCGACACGAAATATGTACATGTGTGTGCGATAGTGGTGGGCGAAGCGGCTCGGTTTACTGAGTCGGATCACTAAATCAGCTCTTTGTAGTGTACCGGTTCGGTGATTCGGCTCGATTGAACGACGGTTCGCGTCCCCCAGCACCGTGCCCTCTCCTTCGCTCCCTTGGCCCTTCTAAAGACGTCCTTAAGACGCTCTTGCACGATACTTTTTTCGTCCAGTTTTCATGTGGATTGTCTTTACAGAGAGCTGATTTAGTGATCCGGCTCACTGAACCGAGCCGCTTCACCCACCACTAGTGTGAGATGCTTATTTAGGGGACTACTTATTTTTGTTCGTGCTGAAAGGTCGTGCCTTTCGGGACACATGTGTAACCAGCAAATGTAGCAATCAGTGTCATCTGTTGGTACCTCTATTAATTAGTACAACGTTACTAACGAAATAATTATCATAGTAATTATATTGGCTTTCTTTCATTCAATTGAAAAAATTCTAAAATTTTATATACCCAGTAGGAATGTAATACGTTTAAATGAAGCGGTTATTTGGATGTAGCTTAGATAATACCAATCAACATGGACTAAATCAAATGGCTTAGGCATTCTCCCATATTAATTCCTTGTTTTTATTACTGCCTAACTCTTTGCATGCCACTGGTAGAAATACAGATCTGAAAATTATTCCTACAATTTCTCCTCCTAGATTTGGGAACATTCTGAAAGGAAAATCATTAATAAAGTTTTCAAAATTTCTTACCATCTCAATTAAATAACTTCTACCGGTGGCTTCTTCTATCGGGGATACATATCTTCAGGACAATCTGTTTGAGGTTTATTGAGAATGTGTCCATAGATTAAATTTTCAAAAGTGTCCAGAGTTATTTTATGCCTTACAAATAGAAAAACAACGTATGTCCATAAAATCACGGCTTAGACATGTTTACACGTCAATTACATATAATAAACCCAACTCGGTAACGTAAAATAAACAAACCTTTGCTTATTTATTTTGATTTTAAAAGTCAAAAAGTCTGTATTTCCTCTAATAAATTTTATCAAGCCCCATTTAGAGCCCAATTTGAGGGACAAGTATTTGCAGTACCGGGTCAGCCTTATGTACCGTAGACAGAATAAATACCTCCGCATTTTAGGTTTCTGTACCGACCTTTGAAAAACGTTGCGGGCAAATGCACCTGAAAGGAATCTTTTAGGAATATTCACCCCGTACAAAACTAGCTTGCGAATATGTTGCGAAAATGCCTTGACGGATTCAGAGTTTTACTTTATTTAATACTTTCGAACATTTTTCATTCACGATTTATTAGTGTTTCTTTAATTTATTCAACATATTTACACCAAAATAAATCATTTATGTAGGAATTACTGACAAAATAGATTTTCTCATATACCTTTTTAATCATTGGAGATAATATTGACAAATCTCAAATAAAATATGAAACAGAAAAGGGTAACAGTCGCATCTGGGACTCGAACCCGGGACCTCTAACCGATTATTTTCTATTTTACTTTATAAACCACCGTACACTTACATTATTATATGATACATGTCTTTTAGTTATAGTTAAATTTAATTACAAGATATTATTATTATTATATACACATATTTAAACTGTTATTCGCTAAGTTTGTGCTTCCTCCCTTCTTGAATTTCTTACTCACGAAGTTAATGCGGCATATAGAATAAAATCTTCCGAGCAAGATATTCCTCCCTAGCAAAATGGAATCTGCAACTGCTTCATAAGTAAGGATGGGTTCGACAAAAATTTAAACGATCCAGTAATTTGTATTTCCTAACTATAAAGGAGAAAATAATGTATAATGTAACACCGAAAGCTTTAGAACGAAGAGCTGCGGAAAAGCATACTTTTTTTAATCTTTTCTGTTTTAAATTTCTAGATTTGTGATTTTGCGATCTGACGCAATGCGCTTTCGAAACATGATTTATGCAGTATTGATTTATTAATTGATTGGCAATAAATAAGACAAGACTACGTAGCGTTTCATATTTTTCAAATGTTGAATTAATTAGTAAAACAGTGTTGAAACTCGAAAGCGAAACCGGGTAGTAACTGCTATTAATAGATATTATGCATTCATTTTATATTTATTTTTTAATTATTTTATTGATTCATCTAAACAATCTTAATATTATAAAAGGATTATTGTATAGTGCCTGTCGCACTAGGAGAACCTGTATTTTGAGCAGGCAAGAAGGGGGGGTTAAAAATTTACGGGGTCATCAGCCAAAATGTAAATGTATTTTATTTAAAAACTAGCGCAGATCCATGAACAATTGTGGGATATTACTTATGTTAATAATAAAATAAATAAAAACATTATTAAACAACAACAAAAAATATTAAAAAATATGTATTGCCACGGCCGAGAATCGAACCCCGATCAAATGCTTGGAATACTACTATCCTGACTATTACACCACCAACTATTGGAAGAACGATGGCATAAATTCATTATATGTACTGATAATAAAAATAATGCATTTTAGTATCAGAATGTTATCTGTTATGTACTCACGTCACATCCTATATTTTACAGTTTAATCATAGACAATTTTTTTTTCCGTTTTGGACCACGGTTTAACCCTATACAGATAAGCTTTTGATAATTATCCATTATGTAATGGAAATTTTACCTAATTATAACCTAAGCTCGCTTATGCTCCATTGCTTTTATGCACTTGATGTCAGTACCTACCTAACTTCATACTAAAGCCAAAATAAAGTGACAGCGTTAACTGAATTTGTTAGTACTAGCGTAATGCACTGTGTTCGAAATTTTTTTATATTTACCTTTTGATAGTCACTTAGAACTACTTTAGAATATGATAAACAGGGCCCACCTTTATACAATTAATTGTACAAAGTGTTAAAATAAAATAACTAGGTGTGCGTTAAAGCTCTCAGTACTCGCAACCGTTTCCCGGCGAAATAAGTCTTCGCCCTAGCAAAATTAATTTATGCGATGCTTTGCGTCACATTTACGTCGTGTTTGTATCTTGCGGATGATTTGTGAAGTTAAAACGGGACTGCATTACCTTTTATGTGTCGTCGTCTATTCTAAGTTAGTAAGAGAGATCTTAGGGAGTTAATAAGCAATTTTCTTAACTTGTACGTTATATGTACTATAGTAGTTTTACTACCAGACTTCGCCGATGGTTTCGGTTCTTATATAAGTTCAATATTAAACAACTATTTTTTTGATAATAACTTCCATAACTGTTAAGGGGATCCACTTTGTAAAATTCCAACGAAATCACGCACTCCTTATGCAGGTGGCGAAGAGGTTGAAATTCCTGATTAACACCACCCGCATGTTTCGATTTACGTGAAAGAAAACATCAACAAATGCGTGTTTTATTTTATTTTGTAATGCTGAGGCAAAAATATTAAAATGTTTTTTGGTCATATTCTAAAAAACTTAATTTGCCACTATGAACAATATGACAACATCAGAAAAGGGGATTCGTAAGTAGGAAATTTTGCAATTTAAACTTTTTTTTTCTTGCTTATAAAAAGACTCACCAAAAAATACTTGCAGTATTTAATTAAATCATCTTTGATATTTGTAGGCCATCAAATTTTCATACCAAAAACACACGATTTTGCATTACTTCCCATTGCATCTATACAGGTGAAGAAAGAACAAATAATTTGGGACTTGTGTCTCGATTAGAATAGAGTTCGAGTCTCAGTCACGACCGTATATAACCTGGCAATATTTGAATTACTCCTACTACCATCGTAAGCGAAAAATGAAAAATGTGCCCGTTCATTGTTGGAGGATGTAGCTAACGGATGATTGGCAGAGGATCCAGACGTTTTGATCCGCGGCGCTGGATCAAGTAATCAATTTAGCTAAAAAAGAAAGACCCTCTAATTTTTCCCTTGTTAGCTAATAATACAGATATTGGTTAACTAATACGCAGTGTTCTTAACTTGTACGTTATGGTTCCACGATAAATCAACACACGTATGCACCGGCATACTTTTGAAAAGTGATATAAGTCATTAAAAGTACTAAAACATAATATTAGTAATACGAAAGTGATTATTTTGGTTAGGTTAGAATAGGTTTTCTTTTATTGTATTTTCGTGCTTTTAGTGACAACCGAAGAAAAATTACTATAAAAACGTTTTTAAAATTTTCTAAAAACAATGACAAATAACTGATGAAAATATATTTATTCCATGAACGTGGCAAAAAATTTTAAGCTCATTTGTTCAATAATTGGAAGACGATAATAAGGTGGAAATTTTCGAATACTGAATGCACAACTCATACAACAACTTGAAAAACTACACACAGCCTACCTTTGGTCACAGAGCAATGTATTCCACTGCTATTTACATCTACCGGCACCGTGGAGTGCAGACACATACAGGGGCATGCACGGCACAGAAGTGAACATTCACATTACACCGTGCGTGAATATATTCACAGATAACGTAAGCAACTATTTTTGTCGTGGCTGCCACTTTACATGTCTGCACTGCGCGGTGCTGATAGATGCGAATCGAACTATATCTGGTCACCCATGTTTTACTACCCGCCTTCGATCGGACTTTAGTTTCTCGTGTATATTAGTTTCATAGTACATTATAATTTTATCATTGGATACTCCTTTTTCTAATGATGCCTTTTCCTATGAAAGGTTAGACATCTTCGGGTCAATCTTCACTCTGCAGGCTACAGCACTGAAAAACAACTCTGAAATGAGGTTTCTAAACAATGATGTGGGGCATCATCACGTACTATGACTATGACACTGGATTAACTGTTGGGTAAATTTGGACTTGTTGCTCCTCATCATCTGATGATATTGGAGTTTTCTTATGGAAAACATTTAGAAAAACGTATTAGCAAAAAAATATCATCTTACATGATTCTCTTTTACCTTATACTAGGTAAAGTATCAGTCGTTGCCTGGGACTAAGAATGGTAAGGAGTAAAAAAAATATGGTGTGATGTGTTACCCCTACCCCTACCCGGTAATTTTCCTCTTATTTTAAACGTCAAGTGTGCAAAATTTAATGAAAAAGTACCAAAATTCAACTTTAAGGTGTGAGAAAGGGAAATGGGGATGTTTTTTTGTAATTTCGTGTAGAAAGTGACCCTCTTCTTGTTTTGAAGGTAAATTTGTTAAATTTCATCAAGCTCGGAATAAAACTATAGATTTGTATAAAAGTCGAACAAACAGACACTACTTTATATAGATATATATATATAAAGTAGTGTCTGTATTCCACTATAAATTCGTATATATATATATATACGAATTGATAGTGGAATATACTCCCCTTTTAATCACCCTGTTGGAAACCACCATTCTTAAAGCCTTAGTACTTTCTAACCATACTTTTCCGTATTACAAAATCCATCCTAGAAGATTAGATTAAATAAATGAAGAAATAAAATCTTCTCCCGTTTTTATGTACTGGAAAATGCATAAAGCAAAACCGGCCGACAAAGTTACACATTTTAAATTGGTCCAACTTATGTTTAACTCTTGTCCTTATTTGGTAAAAGATAAAAGAACGCTTAAAAGTGATATAATTCGTTTGGGACTGCAAATTTTGTTAGAAAGAAAAAAAATTCCGCGAAGTTCATAAAAATTTGTCACAATTTTGCTCCAGAATTCATTTGAATACATTAATATTGTGAAAGAGATTCCGGCGTCATTAAATCACACATAGCCCCGGTGTAAAAATAATTTACCGAGTGTTCCTCGAGAACGAGACAAATTCATGAATCAGTCTGCGTAAGATTTATCACGGTGGGTCAAAGAACACAGCAACGGGGAAATTTATTCGGCAAACCTTTGACTGTTCTTAATTGCAGCATCTGATTACATTATCTAGTAGTGCCTCGTGTGTATTTGAACTAAATCTCAATAATGACTTCTTGTGCCCTGAATAACTATGTGTTAACTCGAACTAATATATTATGTAAATAATAATAAACACTAAACCAATGGTTCCTTCTTCAGGATGCAAAGTTTACTAAAATTAAAATGACATGCAAGTATAATAGACATAAAAAAACCTCTGAAATAAGTGCTGGGGGTTAAGGGGTAACAAATTTATAGTTTTTTTTTTAACGGTAACTCCTCACAAAAGGCCCTGAATAAAATAATCTTCTTTAGGGTATATATCAACTTTGGGGATGCTTTGTGGGTTTTTTTTTTAAGGATTGAGATTGCGGGAAGTTCCGGGCCCCGATGGGTAGACGCATCCGCTGCCAAGGCCTGAACAAACATCAACAAACGGACTGCAATATTTAGAGCACAGACGTCAGGTGGGAATGCTGTCCTTGTTCTACCGGTATTTCAATGGAAGGTGCTCTGAGGAACTAGCATCATTGATCCTTGGTTTACCCAATATTTGCACACGGTTGACATTTGTCACATGAGAACGGGTCGCTTCTACGACTCGTTCTTGTGTTCAACAGCTCGGCTGTGGAATGATCTGCCGGCCTCCGTATTTCTTCCATCCTATAACATGGGCCTCTTCAAGACTCAAGTTCACTCCTTCCTATCCTCTATAAGACCCTCCACATAGCATCCCCAAATATGGCCTTGAGGGAAATTATTTCCCTCAGCGCCTCCCGTGTGGAATTACTGTAAAAAATTAAATAAAAACCTATAAAGCCGGGCACCTCTACTAAATCATTAAACGTGGCGAACCACTTGGGGTACCCTACGGCAGAGATGTCGGTTATCCAATCAATTGTTTTCTGGGTGGCGGTACCCATTCCCGCCACCCAATCCCGGCTCTTTGCAAAAATAACTTTGTTATTAATTATTTTCATATTTAATTCATAGGAGACGATTTTCCTCATTTCTAAATTTATGATTTATCTATCTTTCTATTCCATGCTTACCCTAGTTACCTTTGTTCTTTGTGTTTCGCGTTTTTATAGTACCCCTCTAATAAATAATAAATAATTTTTTTGGTCCTTAACAAAACATAGAAACCTTATTTATACAAATCTACACGAACATAATATTATTGCATTTTAAATCTGCTCATAACCATTAAAAACCAATCACATCTTTAACGATAAGACCAAGTTATAAAATAGCATTAGATAAGTAGCAATTAAACTAAATGTATAATATTTTTGCTGCTGACATTAAATTAACTGTAACAATAACTAGCTTCTTATTATGAGTTACAAATCTGTTATTTATCTCTTTAAAACAAATTTTATTTTTGCCCATAGGTACTGGTAGGTAGGTATAAATTTAATTAAATTTTAAGGAAATTTGAGACGATTAACGAAATTAACGAATATATTGTATTATTAATCCAGAGTTTCATATAACGAGAAAACACTTCTAGGTGAAACTTAAATTAACTTGGCTAAAATTATATGAAGATTATGTTTAGTGGTTGTTACCAACCCATTAGTAGTATCGAAGTAGGTATGTTGTATTCATAACAAGCTCGTTAATCAGGGGATTAAATAACATAATCTGATTTAATTCAATAACTGGCAACATCGGTAGTTTAATAGTTAACGGAAAAAAAATAGAAATTACTCCGACGGTTTAAAAAAATATTTGTATTGCAGTAAAAGTGTTTGCTCTACGAAATTAAAATCTTCTAATAAAAAAACTATTCCAAGAAATGAACTTGATGAAAATCAGAAAAGTGTACGAATATAATATATGCATATCAATCTACAAAATACAAAATGGACTTATACACACGAACACAGCATTTATAAAAAAAATTCTCAAGTACACGAACACTACACAAGACAACATGATACATTGAACACGAATGCAGTAAAGACTGAAAGTGTTAAAAGAAGGATAGGCCATGAGGGTATATATATATATATACAATCTCCTTCCCGATAGCCTGAAAACGGAGAATCGACTAAGAAAATTTATAAAAAAGCTGTTCAATCTCAAAATAAGTCAACAAAATAACAATGTATAATGGGAATAATATGTAAGTTATATACATAGTATAATATAATATTAAGTAATATAATGTATAATATAAGTATTAAAATAGGTTAAGAATAATATGAATGTATGTAGTTAATTTATATATATGTAAGTAGTTAATAAATATAATATGTATGTAGTTAATTAATATAATATGTATGTATGTAGATAAGTTAAGAAAGTGAAATAATTATGTATTTCTTTTAACTTAATAAATAATTTAAAAGACAATCTCTTTAGCAATATTTCTACCAATAAACTAAAGACAAAATATACACTGTGTTTTAGTGTTTAATTTGATCTTTTTAATAAATGTTCAGTAATGTACCCTCTCACAGAAACATTATTTTACATCATTGATCATTCAATGACAATTCATACAATTCTCTTGCATGTAATTAGTGTGAGATGAAAAGTATTCTAGTCAAAAGCTGCCAATTTTTACCGCTCGGAAACTAGAGCAAACAGTAATATAATTAAACGGTTAATACTACGATGATTTTTATTCCACACGAACAGAACGTGTTGCTATATTCAAAGTTTTTAATCTAAAATAACAACGCTGAATTCGCAGCTAGATGGCAATCTAATCCTGTAAACCTTTATTGCATCATTGAATTATGTTCTTTCGTACATTTGGAAGGGGGAAGAAAACTTTTCTCCGAACAGTGTAACTGCGACTGAGTCAAGAAGAAAGAGGGAATTGTTTAAATATGAATACCATTAGTTCGCCATCCCTCCTATTCCAGTGTTGTACTAACTTGTTTGTACAGCCCGCTTTCTTAGCGACAATTCGCTCCGCTTATTTGCCGGGGAGCAGGCTGTTAATTATTCTAACGTGAGTCGGGTGAATTTTAAGGTGTATACAGACAAAACTTTTAAGTATTTCACAATTTTTTCTTGCAATATTGAAATGTTATTTTGTGATCCCACAATCAAAACTGTACTTTATCGATATAGCGGCATCAAATCACTAGTCGAGAAATGTACAGTAGTACATTTTTTTCATCGAATAACCTGACCACACTATTCTCATTTTTTTAACTCCTACTACCATCATTACTAGTGGAAGATATTGCTTGTGCAATGATGGTGGAATTAGCCAGCGGGGGGCATTGAACCCACCATGCCTGGGGGGAACGCGACGCATTTGTCAACTCAGCCTCCAACCCGTCAACGACAATTAATACAACATTAAAATTATTTATGTCCGTTAACTTCCGAGATATCAATACTTTGCGACCATTCTTATGTGCGAATACCGGTGGGCACATATGGAGCTAAAAAATCTGTGCGGTATTTCAAACAACATAAATACGGTTTCGAACGGTGCCGGAACGCGCGTCGAGTAAAAAAGCTCACTATTTCGGTGCGCAGCGATAATGCAAATATTTCTATTTTTTTCTTTGTTTTTTTTTCTATTCCATTGTATGAATGCTATTAATATTATTATAGTGTGGAAGAGTTTTTGTTATTTATAGTTTTGAAACGGTTATGGTGGATTTTCAATTTAAAAAAACGTGTTATAAGTTTTTACAAGATAAATCCTATTACAAATACAAACTTATGCTTTTTCTCAAGTTGCCTAATACTTGTGGGTGTCTTAAAATAATATTACTTTATTTTTTTTATCTAATACCTACTACATCAACTTTTGAAATGATATGACTCCATAATACATAATATTCGATGAAAAGGAAAAAGTCCTCACAGAAAGCCATAAGTGCATCTTTTTTTAAATCGCTTTAATGTTGAACTCCCAATGATTTTATACCATGAACTGCTACTTGTCTCAACCTAGCTATCTCTATGCAAACTCTGATTTATGTCGAAAAGTAAGTTTTTAGAATTATTAACTTATTTTCAATGTAAGATTATATTTATGATCTACTATAAGTAACATTTTTTTCTAAATTTTGCCAAAAATTAAATTCTGATACTCTAAAATTTAGTTTGTAAAAGTTTGTTTGCTTTATTTAAAAAAAAAACGATCACTTTACTATGTACAACTGTGGTACCCTATTCATTAATTATTTAAAGGAAATTTACCGTTATAATTGGAAGCAAATATTTTGTTATTA
Organism: Halesus radiatus; assembly: GCA_022606495.2. Classification (NCBI taxonomy): domain Eukaryota; kingdom Metazoa; phylum Arthropoda; class Insecta; order Trichoptera; family Limnephilidae; genus Halesus; species Halesus radiatus. Next base: position 85,366 of record JAHDVE020001941.1, on the reverse strand, counting down.
TAGAGGATATTTCCTCTTTAAAATTTCGAAATTTATTGCAAAAAGGCGAAATATTCTCTGTGATCAAATTAAATACGTTTTGTAAATGAATATTTACTGTATTTAAAATGGATACGCTTGTTCTTTTAATCATTTACCCTGTTCAATAAACCTTTTCGCTACGCGAGAATTTAAGTAACTCAAATAACAAATAATTACTCCAGAGACACTATTTAATTGTATCCTTATTACTCATACTACTTCAAAGAATGAAACTGATATCGTTGCTTCGCTAGTACACATCTCTCAGACTGATCAAATTAATTCTATCGAAGGTCGCTAGCTCGTCTACTGTCTGATCAATATCATATTCAGGGAACTATACCGCGCTGAAACTTGAAGCGTTCTATACTTTGTACTAGCGATAAGTCGTTCCTGAAGGAGCCGTTCATTTGTGTCGACTCATTTTGATGAGCCGTGAGCGTACGGCTCCTGGTAAATCGTACCACAACTCAATTGAACTGGGACTCTTTTTAAGAAACCTTGCGACTGCTTAAGAAAGATTGTTAATTTATTTTAAAATATAAACATATCTCGATAGTATTCTAACGCATTTCTAGGATGACGTATCTTTAAATGGGTTCCTTTGTTCTAATTTGTTTATATAAAATCATCGTCTACGCGTCTAACTTCTACGAGTGTAATCAGCGTCAATAATTTCTTCGGGTCCTATGGATTTTCGGAAGAAAAACATTGCATACTTGTAGATAAAAGTTTATGAATCTAGGAAAAAGCTTTCTTAACCGACGAATTATGATCTTTGGAATGGATTTCGAGTGGAAATGTTGTACTTCTTCTATTGGTATTCTAATTTAAGGTTTTCCGAAGAACTAGATCATTGACTTTTTCTGCCCTGGGGCAAAGCCGAGGGACGAACCAAACGCGTACCCATTATTAGTAACCGCACGAGAACCGGTCATTTCATTTCTCGTTATTGCACTCAGCAGCTCGGCAATGAAAAGATTTTCTAATTCCATGAATGCGTTTGTACAAACCTTCGAAAGCCTTGCCTCTAGGTACCATGCCCACTATTGCCGGTGTCCTGCTACTTCCTCCAGTTCCTCTCGTTGTCTGAGTTGTTTTATAAACGGTTGAGCGGTTGAGTGGTTACGATCCTTATACGAATAGCTACGAATACGGAGGTCGCGGGTTCAAATCCCGGAGTGCGCAAGTAAATTTTATTTTATTAAATTATGTTATTTAACAATTTATTCATTTAAAATAATATTTAGAATATGTGCGGCAAGTTCCAGAGTGGTAGATGCTGTCAGTATCGCCCTGGTAAAACAGACCACCATTCAGAATCGGAATGTTGCTTGAAATTGCCTTAGCCGTGTTTGGTAACCATATCGGAATAGCCAGTTACTTCCCAAGCTTATTCTTCTTATCTCCTTCCCCTCCTCAATACCCTCAGCTTTACAGTATTCTCCAATTGGGGATGCCATAGTTTCACTGGCTTCAGACGATTGGGAGCAGCTGGGACTCTTGTGTGGTATTAAATAAAAATAAAATAAACGAACCCGACGCCTTGGCTTTGTTTTCTGTAGATTTCAGAAAAGCCATTATTTGGAATTTCTTATTTTCTAATGCTGTCAAAGTAGGTTTATTGCCATTTGTAATAGGTACATATGTATCATGTTTTAATGGCCCTTTCCGTCAAGGTTTTACTGTGATAGTAAGATGGCGGAATAATTGTCAAATACTGTAATTAACACAATCTGTATTATTTCGAATTATGAGTGATAATGAAAATGTACATACTCTTTATATGCTAACAGTTGTCTCACTTTCTCTCGTTCAGTACAATATCTTTTTTAGGCGGCGAATTTCATCATTTCGTTACAACTCCCACAGTTTGATTATATTCGAGCTGAACGGCGACAGTAATATCAATTAGCCCGTGACCAATGTCGTTTGATTTTATCGGTCATTCAGCGAATATAACGGGGTTCGGAGTATATATATACTCAAAGGGCTGATTGCTGACAACGTTTATGAAGATTGGTCGCAAGGGTAAAACGTGAAGAAGGTTCGTCGGACATTCAACATTATTATATTATGACCATCAACTCTCTAGATCTATTTGATATTACATATTACTGATTTTTTTGATATTATTTACTGATATTGTAAGCCAACAACTTTCTTTGTTTTGAGACGGTACATACTTGCGGGTTCGCGTAAGGCATTATTAACTTAAACATTTAAAAACATTTGTAACCTATAAAGCAGATTCCTGTTTGTGTGGTATTTAAGACATACAATCTCGGTACAGAGGCTTGAAATAATCTAAACTGTGGAGCAGTTTATTTTGTCAGAAAATGGTAACAAATTTGGAACAGTGAATTCTGTCATAATGTAATTTGAACTGTCTCTTTTTTCTAAAATCACTAGTTGAACGCAATATCTTTTAGCCTACATTTTCTATTCTATAATGAGCTATGTAGTTTATAAAAGTTATTTCGTTTGTGATGAAGGAAGCCGAGATGCAATATTGCAGGATATCTATGTATAAATACTTCTATGTTAGAAAACGAACGGATATTAACATATCTATATATTAGAGCCGTGGAGTTGCAAAACCCGCTCTGAAAATGTTTGGAGTCTAGAAACAGCCGCAAAAATCTGCTACGAGTAAATAGTAGGTACGTAATTTGGTCATTAGCAAAAAACATTAACGTTCTATTTACTTTCAGTGTATTTCTCTTTGGGAATGTATCAAAACCAACAGAAATTATAAATTTATAAAAACATTAAAAAAAAGTAAGATATTTTGTACAACCTATTAACATCAATCAATCGACTACTAATGCATTTATGTATTTGGGTGACCAACAGTTGTACAAAAAAACGTACATTTTCAAAGAAACATAAATTTAACCGGTTAAAGGTTTCCTCGTGGATAATAAAACTAGTATTACCCCGATAGAAAAGCTAATAAAACGTCTTGAGCCAATAAGTTAAATTACGTGCCTACTCGACATAATAAGGACCTTTTCGAATTCACTGTTCCCAAACAAATTATTAAAGCAAACTAGCCAATTCCTCGCCCACGTAGTTTAGAAAACGAATATACAAGTAATGATATCGATATTTTTAACATGACAAATTCAACGTTTAATACTCACCTTAAGAGTTTTTTTCATTTCAAAATATTTTTTTTTTGTTAATTTTAATAGTTTCTTTTATCTAAGCCGTTACAATATAAGTATGTAATTATGGTATATAACCATTGTTTTATTGCTAACACTTGTATGAAAATTGTAACAATTCCATCTAATGTACAAGGCCCATGAGCATTTAAAATATAAATAAATGAAAGTTGAGCACAGCTTTTATACGCAATTACCTATACGGTGCCCGTAACAAAATTAACCTAAAAACCTACTAATATTGACTCCCTTCATATGATATTTAAACAGCCATTTTCAAACTAAAATAACATTTCCACTAGCTACCGTGCAACGAAATCTGGGTAATATTTATAGAACCCCCTGTTGTTTAGTGAGAGGGTGTTAGAAAACCGGAAGGGTCATCGTATCTCTCGTGACACTTCACCCTTGAGTTCCTTATGACGGTGCTGGCGCCCTTAACGTGCACCCGCCCCCACCCACCATCCCCTCCCGACCGCCCCCTGCCTCTTCTGCACCCCGGCCACTTGCTAAAATACAAAAGCTTAGTATAGTAGCATCAAGGGGGGAAGCTGATTGAAAGCCTGATTTTTTTTTAATTGGTTTTCATTGTGTTTTTGCAGACATACGCTGGTGTTTTCACTTATGTATGATGTGGATCAAAAGTTAATATAATATTCACCGGACTCATCACGAATTGTACCTGCCTAGTAAAAACCAACTAAATTAACTTGTTTCTAAACTTAATATCTAGAGATCTGATCTATATTGTCAGGGTAATAAAAAATATGTTTGTATTTACAAAAAAAACTACTTATTATTTATTGGAAGAACACTGTATAGTCACCCAAGTTACAACATGGTAAAAGCATTAATTAAAAATGACAAATCAGCGCTGTACATTTTTTAAAAATTATCAATGAAAGTAAAACCTACAACAAATTGGTATTCACTTTGTGGCGTCATTATTAATAAATGAATTTAGAATTATTTTGTATTCACCACTTTATTAATGTACACATATCTACCTGTTACAAAAGCGATGCTTCTTTCTTACTTTCTTCACAGGGTCCTAAGAGGTTAAATGTTAAAGTTTTAGGTTAACGGTTGTATTGAGATGGCTAAAAACAGCTTCATTCCAATGAAACCTTTCTTCTCTAATTTTCACTTACAAATAAATGCGACGATTTCTACATTCTTGTGTATACCATTAAAATTTTAACGCTAATTTAAGAATTGAAACAAAAATATAGAAGCTTTTGGAAAAAGGATCTTTACGCATATCCTCAAAATTCCCTGGACGGGGGGATAACTAATGCAGGGATTCTTCATAGAATGGCCAAAAAACTGAGAAGTTTTCAATGTATCCGTTAAATCATAAGGAACGAGGAAAAATAATATTTTTTAACTGATTGCGTGTAGTAGTTGAAGATGCAGCACCTCATGACTTCAAGTGGAGTTTGAAGTAAATCTCCGATAGGAGAGAATACCAGAAGAAGAATTAGATTTGTAACAAAGAAAACTGATATGAAAGTATAGTCTTCCTAATCGAATATCGTCGTTTTGAGCTATAAGCGTGCTTCTAACAGTTCGACCATCTAAATAATAATAATTACAATGTGGTTTTCCCAGATTAATTGTACAGTGAAATACGACTGAAAGAAGGGGATGTGTGTAGTAGATAGATGACATTAATGAGGGTTCTTCTCACTTCCAACTTTAAAATATTCTAAAAATCATTTTGACTGGGCGGTTAATGTAGACAACTGTGGGCTGTGTCGTCAAAAAGACATGTTTTTACATCGGCATCCGAACTCCGGCGTCGCTTCCTCCCAAACCCAAATGTCCCCGAGCGTATTCCTTACCCTGACCTTAAAAACCTGACAATTACATTTCTACCCCTAACTTTGTATTTTTGGTTTACCCTTTGAGAGTTTAAATAAATTCCACTCTGAATCTAAGAGATAAGATTCTGTTTAATAATATTGTGTAATAATAATATTGTGTAATAATAATATTGTGTAATAATAATATTGTGTAATAATAATATTGAATCAGAGACGACGATCGCTAGCAGGTAAAAATCATTGAATTAAATAATCAGTCGTTATCATTCTACCGCCATCATTTATGAATAAAGGTTCTCCAGTAGTTTCTAGCTGGTGCGCCGATATGCAAGCGATTTGTTCATTTACAATATTATAAAATAATAGTTTGAATAAACTGAAAGTAATGCTTCCTAAATAGCATATTTATATATCATGTAAGTAATCAAATTCTTATCGAAAAGAAAAATATATTACTAAATAGAGGGACAAAACAACAGTATAAAAAAAGAGGTAAATCTATAATTTTTTAACACAATATTTAAATAAGTGATCCCTAAAAAACCCTTACCTTTTTTACTCAATAAAAATAACCACCAGTCGGAAAGCCTATTTCCGAGTATTTATTGCTGTGCATTGAATTTAACCTTCGATAAATCCCCAAAGTCCTGGTAAAAACTTCTTAATTCAGGATCTATTGAGATTGTGTCAATATAGCTCTCGATGTGAAGTTCGTTGATTTTTTGCCAACTTAACGATACAGAAAGCTGAGGACGAACCTGGTAGATTAAATTTGATGAGTTTTTATTTTCAGATCTATATTTATTCAAGTGTCGTGTACGTTGTCGATACCGAAAATTCTTCTTATTCATGAAAATCTTAATTGGAGATATATGGCAATACAACTCATTTAGTAGTTGACAAAATAATATTTTAATAAAGTAATTAACTAACTAACAATCTTGCCAATAAATAAATAAATAATAGATCTATCAGATTTAATGTTAATAATTGAAAATTTATATTAATAATACCCAGGGAAATTAGGAGAGTGGTAGAATTGACAATTTAAAAAGTAAAAAATATTGAAAATAATATTATTTTTTATAATTAATATTACAATGACGCGTAAAGCTTCAAAATTAATCCTTACCTAAGATATTCGAAACTCTCTTACAAAAATTTATCTCTGGGAACGGTTTACGTATTTTATACAGTATTCCAGAGGATCGATAATCAATGCTTTTTTAAATAAAACGCAATTTCCTTAATCCTCAGAAATACTGTACCTCCATAATATCGATTCCGCAAAGAAGATGTTTCGACACCGTGAAATTAGAAGGGGGATCCATGTTAAGAATTGACACGTTCCCTCCCGAGACGGGCGCAAATACAAACAATCCCTTTACAGGAGATCTCGATCGACTAAACACATTTACTCGTTCATTGTTATCCCACTTACTTTATACATTGTAAATGCGGCCGTGGCGGGGAAATACCGAGAAACGAATGGGGTATTTTAGTTTATTTCGCCTTAAAAATTTGCACTTATTACGATTTTCAATTCATTAGTATATTGTTAAAATGATTGTGGCATGAAATTCAACTATATTTTGGCAACCTAAAAATTAAGTTAATTATAGGTTTTTAGTATGAAGTTGAGAATATGTGCAGTGGAGCAGTTTATTAAATTTGCACAGTTTTTTCTTTTTAGTATTTCCAATTCATTTTCATTACGAGCTATAAAGCTTCTAATCATGCAATTAACTGACAAAAATAAGACAAGGTACAACTGTTTTGTTCTAAACTTTCATTTAGTTGGTTAGAATAAGTAAAATAATATTCAATAAAATAAACGCAAAAACAACAAATTTAACAATAGAGTGCTACTAATTAAACACAAAAACTAGCAATTTAACAATAGAGTTCTACGATTTAAATACAAAACAACCAATTTAACAATAGAGTGCTTCTAATTAAACACAAAAACTACCAATTTAACAATGGAGTTCTACGATTTAAATACAAAACAACCAATTTAACAATAGAGTGCTACTAATTAAACACAAAAACTACCAATTTAACAATGGGTTCTACGATAAATACAAAACAACAATTTAACAATAGAGTGCTACAAATTAAACAGAAAAACTACCAATTTAACAATGGAGTTCATGATTTAAATACAAAAACAATAATTTAACAATGAAATTGCTTCCTAATTAAATACAAAAAACTACCAATTTAACTGCATAGATTCTACGATTTATATACAAAAACAACCAATTTAACAATAGAGTTATACGATTTAAATACCAAAAACAACCAATTTAACAACTAGAGAGTGCTACAAATTAAACACCAAAAACTACCAATTTAACAATGGAGTTCTATGATTTAAATACAAAACAACCAATTTAACAATAGAGTGCTACTAATTAAACACAAAACTACCAATTTAACAATGGGTTCTACGATAAATACAAAACAACCAATTTAACAATAGAGAGTGCTTCTAAAATTAAAACAGAAAAACTGCCAATTTAACAATGGAGTTCTATGATTTAAATACAAACAACCAATTTAACAATAGAGTGCTTCTAATTAAATACAAAAACTACCAATTTAACAATAGATTTCTACGATTTATATACAAAACAACCAATTTAACAATAGAGTTATACGATTTAAATACAAAACAACCAATTTAACAATAGAGTGCTACAAATTAAACACAAAAACTACCAATTTAACAATGGAGTTCTATGATTTAAATACAAAACAACCAATTTAACAATAGAGTGCTTCTAATTAAATACAAAAACTACCAATTTAACAATAGATTTCTACGATTTATATACAAAACAACCAATTTAACAATAGAGTTCTACGATTTAAATACAAAACAACCAATTTAACAATAGAGTTCTTCGATTTAAATAAAAAACATTTGATAATTTAAAAAATGTTCATAGAATCTTTAGTTCGTCTTCAAGATATTTTTATTCATAATAATTAAAACCTCCATGCGACAATTTGGCGTAATGCCCTAGTGTGCATAGGAACCGAAGGCATCAATGACGCTAGTTCCTCGGAGCATCTTTCATTGAAATAGTGGTAGAACAAGGCCTAACAATTGATCATCATATTGAAAATTACATACATATATGGGGGTTCATTTTCACTCTACTGTACAAATCGTAGGCTAAGTTTGCATTAATTAATTCCTCGTCAATCGCATTATCTCGTGAGCCTCCTCCACCTTGCCTTTCAGTGCAGTGTATCGACACTGTCCCGCCCATCGCACATTATCCCCACGTAATCGACAGCATCGGAGGTAACGACAAAGGCCGAGCGCCCACTTAGGTGTAAGCCATATCTTCACAAATGCATTGCACTAAGTCATTGCCAAGAGGTCGTAAAGCATTCAGCTGCAGTCGTGTCCACATGCTCGTCGTATGTAGTCCCTAGTTTCAGTTCCTACCGAGCTAACTGCAGCCTCCGGAGATGTTGGCACAGACAGCAGACGGCTGGACCGAATTTATAGATGGGCGATCGATCTCTTGATGCTTGAGAGCACTTTCAGTTTCACGCGGGAGCCGTATGCAAATTGGAGGAGTTCAATTTCCGCTAGGATTTGAGCGCTTTGGCGAAGTTTGTGTACATCTTTACGGAAAACACACTTATTTTATACATTCCATTTCATTTAAGATACAGCTGAAAGTCTCGGTGCATTTTATCTAACATAATCTAATCTAAATCAGACTGAATACATGATTTCTGAGACGAGTGTGTGGTAAAACCATTTATGATCGTGTGAAAAATGTTGGGATTCGTAAAGAATGTAAGGCACCACAACACACACTCGTCTCTTACTATGAGTAAGATTAAGAAACGGATGCTTAGCTGGTTTGGGCATGTAGAGTGAATGAACGAAGAAAGGAGTGTAAAAATAATATATGACGCGAGTGTGAATGGAAGAAGCCGGGGAAGACACGGCACGATAAAGTGAATCAAACACTTGAATCGGGCCATGTCAGAAGTAGGAATGTATGAGACGTTGTATGAATTTGAGTGAAACAAGAAGTGAATGTCGAGATCGAAGTGTTCTCTCTGCCTTCCCATGCGGTGAAACGGCGTGATGGTTAGTAAGTTAGTTAACCTAAATCAGACTGTTAAATATTTGAGACAAATACAGAAGAATTTTTTTTTACAGAGACTTTAGCTAGAAAATTGATGGAGCAAGAACTCTGATATCTAATTAACTGGATGAGAAATCCCTTGTGTAAATTACTATTTAATACATAAATATCAACATTTTTCGGAAGCAATTTGTTAATTTGTAGCGATCGTAACTTTTTATGTAGGAAAGAATAGCTATCTCTTAAGTTTATTTTCAGATTAATACCCTTCTTTACGTTAATTTTAAAATAAAGTTTTGAATAACAAGCTCCCGTTATACAAACTACAAAAAAAGTAGTTTATCGAGAATTTTTGCAATATATTTTTTTACCGTCTAAGGTTGCTCTCTGACGGTCCGGTGAGGAATGAACTTTTCACTCGCTGCTGGAGACACTGCGCAGAAAAGTTCCACAATGGACTGCGTTGCAAAACGTTACCTTACTTTAGCAAACTTAACTTTTCTGTGCAGTGTCTGCAGTAACAAGTGAAATGTTCGTTCCTCACCGGACCGTCAGAGAGCACCCTAAGAGAGCATGAAACTATCGTAAAATCATGTAGGTATATATGGACACTGTGTTAGGTTTGTGGAAAGAAAACAATATCAGAAATATTAAATATCATTACTAATTGCGATAAAAGCACCGATGCTCTGGGTGCTTATGAGACTTAACAGCCCAAAAAATCCGAATTACCATATTCACACTTCGTAGATAAATAGTCAATTTTATGTACGCTACATTATACTCGCATCATTCTAAATCTTTTGTATTTTGCTCAGAGTATTTTTTATTATTTCGATTCTTATATTCCCCTTCTTTTTTCCATAGTTTTAATATAGTGTGTCATGCCCATACGAATAGATTTCCATAAAAAAATAGAACCTCAACGTTGAAAAATATTTCCATAAAACTAACAAATACAAATTAAGGAGAAAAATATCATTTTAGACGGTAAATTGAGGTACCTCTCATTATTGTTAAACTTATTAGAAAAATAAATCTACTTTTTATGTAAACCACTCCACACTGCCTACTCCTATCATAATCCATAGTTTTTCATTTACAGGCATGCGTAAAACAGCATTTTCTGGTGCTTGTGTAGATTTTCGTCAATTTCTTCAATGAGATACCTCTAGCACAATATAATTCGATAGTGAGACTAAGATTCACAGTTCTTGAAAATTTTTCTATGCATAATATTCTGTTTGATTCATTTATTCATACATTTTCTAATGCATGTTTACTATGATCACTGGGAGAAAATGCTGCATACCCACAGTAACGGTCTCCGTGGTTGAGCAATTAGTATTCTAGGCTACGAATCTGAAGGTCGCAAGTTCAAATCCTGGTTTGTGCAAGTAAATATTATTTGAATAAGTTTTTTTCACAATTTATTAATTTAAAAATAATATGTAGTGTATTTTCGGCACGTTACAGAGTGGTAGATACTGTCAGTATCGCCCTGGTGAAAGACCGCCATTCAGAATCTAAAACTTGCTTGAAATGGCTTTAACCGTATTTGGTGACCATATCTGAATAGCCAGGTACTTCCACACCTTCTTTCTTTCCCATCTTCCCCTCCTCAATACCTTCAGCCTCGCAACATACCCCAATTGGAGATGCCATAGTCTCTCTGGGCTCCAGACGGTTCGGAGCAGTTGGGACTCTTGTGTGGTATCGCTTTATGTAGTTTTAGCTTACTGTAATGTTCCTCAGAGTGGCGTATGCTTTAGCATACCGGTCTCAGCCCCATCTGAATTTTGGGTGAAAACATCAAAAGTGATAATATATTAAGTTAAAGTTGTTGGCCGCAGGTTAAGCCAAAGGAAAAAAATAAATATACCACATTAGAAAGATTAATTTCTATTTAAAATGAAGATTATTAAAAAATGTGTTTAAAAGATACATCTTTATAAATACCTGAATTCAATCCTATCCAAAATATTTATTTTCAGAAAAACATCCAATGAAAATAGGTTTGTCTTTGTTTTTCTATTACAATTTACATACATTTCTGGGAAGGGAGTTTAGACAAGCTTGTACATCTCCTGATTTTATTTCCGTTTGGTAATTCACACTTAAGATGTTTTTTTAATACTCGGAATGAGATTTTCTGAAATCCTGTGTTGTTTAAAATCACTGTACACTTTCAAAGTGGGTGAAATGATTTAAAAAAAATAATTTTGTTTTTTATTTAATGTTGATGTGCCGTGATCAACACGATTAATATAGAAATTTAGAAGGTGAAAAAAATAATAGAATGCGATAATACTTTTAGAACTTAATAATAGCATTATAAAATTTATATTCTCGAAATTAAAAATAAATAAAATGGAGTTCTACGAATTCAACGCAATAAAAAATAATAAAATTCAATAACGCTAAATAGAATGTAGTCTTATGTTAAATATTTGTTTATTCGATAATGTACGCAGGTTTAATACTATGCGATACCTAATTATAACAAATAATGATAACCACACTGAGATTTCCTGTACTGAGGATTTCATTTACAAAATATTAAATTGATGTGCTTGAGGAACAAAATAAAAACAATTCTAAGGTGAGGTGTAAGTGCAGTTGAGGAGTTTCGGTGTTAGTCTGTATTTGGTGTAAATATATATTCTATTTCAGATCTCCCTATGTGACGTATCCAGTGTTTTATTTGATTTTTAAACTTATTATGGTTGTTGCGATTTTTAAAAGGTAGTGGGATTTTGTTCAGAGTTTAGTACCATAGTATAAGAAGTCGTTTTGTCCAAATCTTGTTAAAATATAATTAAAAGAAAAATTTCACATAACAAATTTACTTGGGATATTCTTCGATTGTTCCCTGTTTCTAAAGGGCCACCATAGGGCCTTCATCGATGCAGCCATAGTATTATTATTGTTCTATTAGCATATTCCACGCCGTAGACTTCATATAGAAGTACTGTTCTACACACTGTAAACTTTGTAGCATGTACAATGTATAAAACAGACCCAAAGAAAACAAACTGATTCGTGTAAAAGCTTGCATCGTGAGAGTAACTCGACAGGGTAAGCCATACATGTTGTACTATACAAGTAGACATTTACTTGAAATACAGATGAAAAGAACGCATTAATTCTCATGTCACCTTCTGAGTGATGCAACAAGCATATGATTTCAAAGGAATATCTTTCACTGGAGGATAGGAGAGCACACATGCACACGGGTACCCGAGTATCTACAACGTTCGATGTAGAATTACTTCAAAGAAATTCCAGAGGTCTGACCTTTAAAGTGACTCGGTTTGAACTATTGGACCCGGTTCCAACCAATTAACTCATAACACGAGTAATTGACTTCAATTGATACCGAACCTAATTATGTTTGTTCTTGGATCGGGGGGCGAGAGGTACACTCCAGGAGTGATAGATTTTTTTATTGTTTTAAAATAAAAAAATTTAACCATTTTTATTTATTCAATTAATTTGGATTCATTTATTGAAGCTTGTAAACCTCCTGTAATATTTAATCATTGAAGAAGATAATATTAACAACCCACAATAAAAATATAGAGAATAAAAATAATTTATGAAAATACGGGTAGAACTTTGCAATCACAACAAAAGATGTCAGACATAAAATATGGGAAATAATTGATGACGATGTTCGTAATTCTCAAAGAGAAGCAAGAGATTGATAAAAATAATCTAATGCAACTAGGTCTCGATATCTCAATTGAAAAAGTCGCTTATACCGCTAAGACCAGATATTCTGGGTTTGAATCCCAACCGCAACCGTTACCTTTTTATTTTCCCTATATACGTCTATTTCACATTTTTATTGAGAGTTGCTAATATTATCTTTTTAGTCATTAGCTTTTATTTAGTTCATAAAACTGAAAATAGGTTCGCATATTTCACTAAAGCATGCGAACGGCGAAATTTGGAGAACTTTTCAGCGTAGATTTCCCAGGCCAACGCAAATATTTTCACCTGGAACATTTATTTGCACCAAGAGCTATGTACCTTTCAAATATCTGAATAATATTAAAAATAATGCAATAAGACACCATACCGTTTGATTCAAACAAGAAATAAGATATCAAGTGTTAAAAGTGGGGCAAAACCGGGAAGTAACATATAAATATTTGTATCAACTGGTGCACAGAGTATACAGCATCTTTCATATAGTATGGAGTAAAAGCTTCTATTAAAGTGAAATGATTTACCAATATATTAAAAAAAAAATATTATTATTATAATTCCTTCAAATGATTGGTATTCACTTTGTGGCGTCATTATTATTAAATGAATTAAAAAATATACTTACTATTCACCACTTTATAAATATATATTGATTTCGAAATCGTAGCTTTGAATATGAATACTTTTTGTATTCATATATTCACGATGATGAAAGCATCGCTTTCGAAACATGTAGATATCAATGTATATTTATAAAGAGGTGAATGCTAAGTATATCTTTTTAATTCATTTATTTATATTTTGTTAGAAAGCAGCCACTTTGTGGTTAGACATATTTAATGAAAATAAAACAATAACTTTGTTTATAACCACCAGCATTTTAATTAATTTTATTAGGACCGACCTGTTTCGCTTATCACAAGCATCATCGGGGTACAAAATTAAACTAAATAAAATTAAAAGAGTTTAATTTTGTACCCTGATGATGCTTGTGATAAGCGAAACCGGTCGGTAGTAATAAAATTAAATAAAAATCTCGTGGTTATAAACAAAGTTACTGTTTTATTTTCATTATTTATATATGTTATTATTAAGTTGCTTGACCATTGCATATAAAAGTTCTCATTTAATGATAAATTGATATGTTTTAATATGGTTTTTTTCTGTTATATCACTACTAATAATGCATTTTTTCTTTTGTTACAGGTAAGACCACGTTATATTAAAATTCTATAAAGAAGAGCGACTATTCACCAATAATAATTTCGGTAAGTTGTTTCTTCAATTTTTCACATACAAAATGTGTTTCAAGACGATTAAAAGCAAAAAGATCATTTCGAACGATACCAGAACATAGTGATGTTTAAATCCGACATTCTGACATGCCACCTATTCGCAAAGAAACAACCGAGCAACGCTATCTCAAATTGGAAAACTACAATTTAATTTCCTCTCCGGAAGAAAATTCCTCCCTGTGGATCATAGTGCAGTAAGCGCCAAAGAAAAGTCTAGGAATTCGGGAAAATATAACGTCTTGGCAATTTGTCTTTTTTTCCCTCGATTTCGCTTTATAACATATATCAGGGTTATTTCTTTCCCCGGAGATAGTGCGCTCCAACCGAAGACATTGATTTAGTCTGCAGCCAAACACTAGTTTATTGGGCTCTAATGCTCTGATATGGAAGAAAAGTGTTGCCCGTCAAATCTTGATGTATTTCACGGCGAAAATTGTTTTCTTGCTTGCCGGAGAAAAAGATTTCAGATCTGATTGCAGTTGCACAAAACTTTGCAAAAAATTTTTTTCTTAGACGGATAAAGATGGTCTGTTACTGGATGTTATTTTCTATCAGTAACTCCTTAAGTAAAGCGAATTAACTGACGCATTCGGTATGGGAATCATAATAGTTTTTATTTGATTTTATTAAATTAATGTATCACCTATATATGCTCACTCTATGTATTTTTTTTAGTTTTAAACCTGACGAAGCTTGGGATAAGCGAAACCAATTAAATAGTGGTTTAAAAGAATTTTTTTGTTTTATTTAATAATTAATGTTGAACTTGTACTTCAACCGACCACGATAATTAATAATTGATAATTTGATCCCCAGAAATCATTTAGATAAATTTATTTAAAAATTTAACGTAAATCAAATTTAGTGATGTTGTAATTCAATCTGATCCACATAATGTTAATATTATTATAATACTAATGGTCGTATTCTAGCATAAAAATCATATGTTAGTTATTGCATTTTGTGCCTACACAGTGTTTACATGCTGAAGGCTGCTAGGCAGAAACAGGACTTATTGAACTGATGGGATTCAGTTCTCTTCTCAAAGGTGGGAGGGTTGAAAGGCTGGAGTTTTATTTGTTGTGTTCTGATATGTGTTATCTAATCAAGATTTCAATGATCATTCAAATAAATTGGTGCTTATAAAATGTATTTTATAGACAATAAATGTATTTTAAAATAAGGTTCTAATTTTTGGCGTCCAACTATTATTTAAGTGATCGTTTACTTATTGTTCTTTTGATATTTTAGGTTAACTTTAGGTCGATGAAATAAGAATTTTCTGATAAAACTAATTCTAACATAGCGTACGTTATTTTTTTTTTACTTATTTTCCAGATCATTATTGACAAAACTGAATTCTTTTGCTGAAGTCTCATCTCTTGGTGATCGTCTTTGTATTTGGAGATGCTTTTAAAAGTGAGACATCAAAAAGCCATTTGCTGATTACTGCATTGTCACTGGCTGCAGTCTGCTCAGTGCATTTGACGTGTGATGATGCTGCATAAAAAGACAATCTACCTCTAGCTGCACTCTTAATAGACGGAGGATGCACTCGGGATGAACAAATGAGAGGAAAAACCTCACCTTTTTTGAAAAAATAACTGCTGATGGATTCGGAAAATCGACGTTTTTCTCGCGATCAAAGACTGATCCAGGAATTGAATGGATCTTTTCAGTTTTATTTTATTTGGATTCATTTATGAATCCGATCCATTTCAATGTTTTTATAACGCTGTCCCCGGAGCAATATGATCATCGCATTAAACTTTGGGTTGGAAAATTGCGGGTTCACTTTCAAGCACAGTATGAACGTAATAAATTTTAATCACATTATTTCTATGCGTTTATTGAATTGGCTGTTCTCGTACCGTAAAGTTGATTATTTAATTAGTATATTTTCGTTCGAAGCAATTGAGCTTTTTTTTAAGTTCTGGCGTAAATAAGCTTTTATCTCGGATAACATGTGTAGGTCAGTAGCATCATTTCAATCTCGCAACGTAATTTCATCACGAACTATAGAGCTTTTAAATATCCATTTAACCATCAAATATTATTTCTAAGCGATTTATCGAATATTCCATGTTTAACAAGTGTAAAAAATAATTGGTTATTTGAAGCTAGTTACTTATGAAGTAGTGTGGCCAAAGTAGCCATCAAAATAATTCAAAGGAAGACTTCCCACAAATCACTTAGTTCAAGTTGGGTCAAAAACATGATTCCGACCCGAAATTCTAACCGTCGAGTGTTTATGCTCACACCGGGTTCATAATACTCGTGATATAATACGTCCCTCGCTAAATACCCGCCGACCAAGTAAACATAAAAGGTATTTCTGCTCCACAATAGACTAGTCGAAGTCCTAGACTGGGGTATACCAGCCCCTATGTCCCCATGATACAGCCTCCTTACTTAGAAACTACAATTACCATAAGACTCCCCAAAGTTTGGGGCAGAAACAAACACATCTGAAACTAACCCCACGGACGTATTATTATTGTTGCGACAATATTGCGGTCCTATTTAGTTGAATAAGGGTCGCTTTTGATGCCATATCGATTTGCTGTTTGTAAACTACACCCGAAATCAATGACAAAATCTTTTACTATTCAGAAACTTCTAAAACATTTTTTTAATACTGTTTCATATCGCTTAATAAATAAGCAGTGGCGGTTTCTGACCTTTCTCAGTGGGAGTTCAATCAAATATTAATAAAACAAAAAAAATTATCACTGCTGGATTATAAGGTTCTTAGAATATCCCCAGAATGTCACTAAAAACCAGAAAATATTACCAACAATGAGTGTAATGCATGTTATTTTCCTAAAAAAAAATCCCTTAGGTATATAAGAAAATCTGACGGTAGTTTTTTTTCAATATACGAGTATTTAATATTCATATATGCCTAGATCTGAAGGAATTTTATCATAATACCAGCAACTAAATTTTATCACAACCTAGCAACGAGATGAAATTCGGTAATTCATTGAAACCTCTGACGGTAAGGATATAATTTAAAAAAATAATAAAAAAATAACAATGCGTAACTAATCATAATTACGTAGGAAATGTTCGTTTTTATATGCTTGCCAATGCTAGCAAATTCTATAAATACGACTATAAAAAGTAACATCTACAGTTGTTAACTTGTTTTAATAATACTGCCACAGGGATCAATTCTTGGACCGTTGCTATTTCTAATATATGTTAATGACATAACAAAGTGGGGCATTAAAGGAACTCTTCAACTTTATGCAGACGATACTGTAATTTTTTATAACAAAAAAAACCTAGCGGAACTCGAAATGGAAATGAATGCCGATGTTTCCCATCTCACAACCTGGTTGAGAATAAATAAACTGACCCTTAACGTAAAAAAACGTATTATTAACTTTTCGGCAACAAGAAAAATTCCAGCCTCGATATCAAAATTGGTGACAACTGCCTCGAAAGAAAACGACAACAAAATATTTGGGCCTTATAGTAGATTCTCAACTCTCGTGGGATCTCCACATAAATCATGTAAAGGAGAAAATTACCCCCATAACTGGTGTGCTTTATAGACTTCAAGGATTACTACCCATTCCGTTACTAACTGCAGTATATTACGCCATGGTACATTCACACATTTCCTATCTCTGCTGTATCTGGGGCTTTGCCTCGAAGAAATTGATTGCTGATCTGCAGGTGGTTCAAAACCGAGCCCTCAGAAATGTTTTTGGACTTCCATGGGACACTCATGTCAGGGACATCTACTCAGTTTCCGGTATCCTTCCAATCACGATCCTTCCTAAGTATGAAATCACCAGCACCATCCTACAAATTACTCAACAATCAACTCACACTAACGTCAAGCCACTTTACAACCAAGACATCCACAACCACAATACTCGAAATAACAATAAAATCCGCATTCCTCAAACACACACTACAAAATATGGAATAAAATCTTTAAACTACATTGCCTACACACTTTATAATTCGCTTCCAGATATGTACAAAACCATCCAGAAAAATAAAAAATCCCAAAATGATGGTATAAAGGAATACTTTTTAAGGATTTTTAAAAATGAAAATCAGTAAATCCATATTTGTATATTTTGTTGTTCCCTTATATGTTTTCTCTTGTGTGTTGTTCTATTTAACTTGGCCTTATAAAATTATTTCTGTCTGTATGTGAAACTTCTATTTTTGATATTTTGCTGTCAATGTAAAATTGTATGTACTATCTCCTACTTATGTATTGTAAATTCCTCCCGTCCTAAAATGAGTTTTGAAACTCATCGGGATTGCTTTAGCAAGAAATAAATATATAAAAAAAAAAAAAAAATAAAATAACTGAAAGCATAATAATCACAGAAAACAAATCTCTTGATTCTTCCGTACAAATTTGGGATTAACAAATCCCAAAGTCGCTGCGCACGTGAGCTCCTTGTATATTCCCAGAGTCTCCCGCTGTTGCGCTGTAGTATGTTTTGTATGAACTATTTCTTAAGACTGATGGTCTGATGATAGATTCTTAAAGCACGTATGGAATTCATTTTGGTCTGGCTCTTGGGCAGTTTTGGCGGATGGGTGGATTTTTAGCACGGAATTTGAATGGCGCGCTGTTTAAAGTGTGGTAAAATTATAATACAGGTTGGTTTTATTTTCTTAATTATTTCTTATTTCTTAATTATGGAACAGCACAAACGCTATGTAGAGAAAACCGCCACTATAAATAATTCCAAGATGTAAAATATATACAGATTTTATAGAAACCTGATGGTGCCAATTTGCATAAGATCTTCAGAGAAAAATCAAATGAATTTTGAGTTCATGAAAGACTTTCGGTATCTGAAAATGTTCGATCAATTTCACAAGAATTTGGAAAAAAAACTTACTTTGGGAACACGGACATACCCACAACAAATTTAGTCGATTTATCTCTTCAGTGATTCATACCATTTACTAGTAATACTCGTTGGATGCTGGGCTAGTTTTAAGGAGAGGAAGGATTGAAACTGGGTCCTAGAGGCGCACATATTGCATAAGCAAGGAAACACAGAAGCTCGTTGAAAGTCATATCCGACTAGTTGATTGGTAGAACAATCTGTGAAGAGAAGCTGTTGTACGTCATGTGCTCAAAAATTTCGTGAATTGATAATATACCCTGATAATGCGCAAGCTCCAATATAAGAGGGTACTGGAATAATAAGATAGCGTGTTGATCAAAAAGCGTGTACATCAAATTCACCCACCAACTTTTTATCTCAATTTTAAAATATACCATCTTCAAGAGAGAAAGGTTTTTAGTTTTCAATGCACGGTTTTTAACTTTATGAGAAAATTTTATGCCCAGAAGGAACAAAAAAGTGAAATAAGAGACAAGAAAAGCTAAGAATAATTAAAAAGAAGCCAGATGAAGGAAGAAGCAATAGGATACTAAATGAGGCCAGAAGAGACTAAAATAGACTAAAAAGAGTCAAGAATAGCCAATATGAAGCAAGGATAGACAAGAAAAGACCAGAAAAGGCAAAGAAATTACAAAAGTAAGAAGCTGGAAACGAAAACCAACGCCTAATCAATTTTTATGTTCCTGCCCATCCTAAATTTTAACAATGGCTTATTAGTTTGTCTGTATACCGGTCGATTAAACTCCAACCTCCTTCCCATCCACAGAACACGTGTTTCAAGTCGTAACAAATCAGTGCCCCCTCGTGTACCGGTCGCACCGGGACAGAAGTGCTCCTGAGTAGGGTGGTGCATTTGCATCGTTTCGTATCGTATCGTAAGGAATCTATATTTTTCTCTTGTATAAAAAAATGTTATTGCCATATACAACAATGCCACTGTCTATCAATAAAAACCAACATCTGGCATAGTAAATTTAATTGAATAAATACAATAAACATGACGAGCACAAATCAGTAATCAGTATATGCATCTACAGCTTATTATGAAGCTCGTTGTAAAGTATTTTGTGATCAAATACACAGAGTTTTCAGCAAAAGTTGGCTTACTGAATAACAATTCATCGTCGAAAAGTTAATTTAAAATATCCCAGTCCCATCCTTTATGCAGAAACCTCAAAACACCGTCGAACAGCACAGAGCACGGGAACCAGTCAAACTGAGTAAAACCAAAAAATCACTAAAAACAACCCGCCAAAACATTTGTACTGGCAAAGTTCGGCCTGCGAGTTTTGCTTCAGCCTGAAAACGAAGACTAACTTCCCGCCCAACGATAAATATTATTATCCTCTTCCTGCAAGTACATTTTAAATGAAATACGTACACAGGAGCTTTCGAACTTATTACTAATACGTATATGAGTATAAATGTTCCGTCAGTATATTCGTATGTTCGTATTTTATACAGTACTCTAATAATGTTTTGTGAAACAAATAATAACAGTACTAAAATAAGTGGATTCACGCAGCGGCCTTGTGGAACACCGTAAATCGATCGACTTTTAGTTCTTCGTTTCCCGTAGTCCACAATATAAACCGCCATTTTACCTTTATCCCACTCCTATGTTCCCCTTCACCCTCCCCTCCCCCGTCTGACATAGTTTAAGCTAATTGATGTAAAACTGTATATTGTCACACTTTACTCATAGTGTTTATCATCAGAAGAGGAAAATTTATAGTCGGCATGATTTGTTGTTTTTATTGTTATATATATATGTAAATTATGGATTTACTGTTAATTTTCCCAAAAAATTAAAAATAAAATAAACAGGCGTATCTCATATTTAACAAATTTCCAAGAGTCGCAAAAAAAAACAGTTTTTTTTGCTGGATTCTTAAATATTTAATTACATGTTTGGTAATGGGATTTTAACTAAGCATTTTTCTTTACCCGGTTAGCGAAACATGTAATAAAATTTATTAAAATACCACAAAACAAAACGTTTTTTTTTGGCTCTTTTGGAAAGTTGCTAAATATGAGATTCGCCTGTATGTGTTGTGGACCGCGATTTTATAACCGACCTAAATTTTTTTTTGAACGTAACATGAATGATTTTTCTTGAAATACGAATTATTTTAACAGAATGGCCTTCATAGGAAAATGTGCAACCACAGTATAAATACATACTGGTAATACAAAATAATACAATTAACATATAATCTTAATTGAAATTTTATTTTAAATCATTAAAAAAACATACTAAAATCGTATCGGTAGGTACTGAGTTACCAGTTAAAGAAATGTTATTCGCAACGAATTTGAGATATGATATCGATGAAGATGACATAAATTGAACTGGTCTCATTAGCTAAGTTGGTTAAGCGGTTGCCCCGGATAGGCAGAGGTCCTGGGTTTGAGTCCCAGATGCGACTGAAATCTTTTTATTTTCTCTCGTTTTTTTCCGTTTTCATGGTTCATTTGGGTTATGTTATATTATGTTAATATTATTTGTTTTATTTTGATTTCTTTAAATTGGTTTATTAGGTTTCACTTTTAGATTTTTACATATATCTTTGGCTAGAATAGAAAGTTAAAGTAGGGAAAATATGCAATGTTCTTTAATTTTCCTTGTTTCTGAAAGGTATAAAATTTCATGTAATCCTTCATTTTGACAGTTCGGCAGTAAGGGATAAAGGGATTTCTTAACCTTCCTATTTTATACTGCTTTTACCAAAATGTGCTCCGGCCTAGTCCGGTGGGACGTAGTTTAGTACCCACAACGGTAAAAGAGTACACATAACATACAGTAGGCTTATAAGATATAGCGGTACAGTGAGGTACACAACACAGTCAGAAAGTTACTCGCTTTAGGAAACGATCCGAGCGAAGGAATGTTTATATTTTTGACGACTTTCCGCAAAGGTAAGGCCAAGTCCCAACCTTTTATATCTTATGTACAGGACATATCCTTATAATGTAAGTTATGCCCGAGACTGTACTTAGGATGGAGGCTTAAGTAATACTAATGTATGGGATCAAATATATCAATTTATTTGTTACTAGCAGAGAAGTTTTTTTAGAGTTAAATAAAATTTAATGAAATGAGAATTAAATAATTTCTACTCCCAGAATATGAATGTACATAGATAATCTCAATTTGTACACATACTGTATTATTATCCTTTGAAAATATGATAATTTAAAAATGTATTATTGCCACATATTTCTTCCTTTGTTAGAGCTGATGCTGATCCGAAATCCTTTTGGCGGGCTATTTAAATAGAATATCTATCTGTGCTAAAAGAAATATCCGTTTTTAAAAAACACCAATTATACCGAAAGTAAGAGTAAATTGACCTTACTTCAGTTGCACAGACATGTCTGCAGCACACTTCTCCATGTTTTCTATTTGAATTAAATGCATCAAGTTACCGTAAGATGAATCTTGAAAAAAAACGCTGTGTTTTATCATGCCCATCAAAAGTTTAGGTACCTACCTACCTAGTTAAATTCTTGCAACCTTTTCAGTCTGTGGAAATAAATACTATCGAAAGGCATTCTGGGGAATTTATTAGTCATTATCTACAGCTGGGATTAACGGTTTCCTTATCTTAAGGTGTCCGTTACATGGCACATTCAGTACCTACAGCCTTCAGGCTCCAGGGGTAGATCCTACGGTGAGGTAAAGTTGCCAACAGT
The DNA here is from genome assembly GCA_022606495.2 of Halesus radiatus. Classification (NCBI taxonomy): domain Eukaryota; kingdom Metazoa; phylum Arthropoda; class Insecta; order Trichoptera; family Limnephilidae; genus Halesus; species Halesus radiatus. Next base: position 62,628 of record JAHDVE020001941.1, on the reverse strand, counting down.
TGAGGGTAGGTGCTTACATTTAGAGGTAGCTGCCTTTAGTTAGGGTTAGCTCACATTGAATAACTTCTAGGGGATGCATTCCGGTTTTCTTCAAATTGTTTCACCAGTAAAAATGTATGGGAACCGGACGCAATTTTCCACTGAGCTACAAACATTATTTCATATTACCCGTTTTTGAAAAATTGTGGAAATAGGGTTTTTGGGCTTTTTAACGTAATTATAACTTCATATATAATACGTAAATACAAATAACTAAAGAGAGGTTACGTGAAACGTGTTAATGTTCTAGGGGCGTTTTAAAAATCCCTTTCTATCATTAGTTGTTAGTTTATTTAACCCCTAGGGACTAAGTAATATTTTGTAAATATCTCAAAATCAAATTTAATGTTGATTAAATATATTTAATTATTTTTTTATTAAAATGAATGATAAATGTTTTGTATAAACCACTATTTAATTCATATAAATATCAACACGTTTCGGAAGCGAAGCTTTCCACATCAGGATACACAGTATTCAAACTACTGTGAATTTACTGTGCATCCTTATGAGGGAAGCTCGGCTTCCGAAACATGTTGATATTTATATGTTAAATTGTGGTTTACACCAAAATATTATTAATTTTACCAAAAATGACACCACAAAGCAGTTTTACATGTATCGAAGAAATATTTATTTGTTATTAAATTAAACAATAAAACCTTGTTTTAACCACTTTTTATGCCCCGATCAAAGAATAGTTGTTCATAAACTGGACGGTGTATAAAATTAAAAGTGGTTAAAAGAAAGTTTTATATAACTTTATAATATGTACAATTTTTTTATTAAGTACACTGTGTATTCTGATGAGGAAAGCTTCAATTTCGAAACATGTTGATATTTAAATATTAAAAACAGTTTTGGGAACCAAGTAATTATTATTAAATTATTAATAAGACGACACAAAATAACTAAAAATCTTCTGAATTTTCATTTAATTATAATGGGTAACCACAAAATAAGAGCTTCATACAATAGTATTTATTTATTCATGTATACGTCTAAAAAGCGTTTACATAAAGGTAATACATTAAAACATAAACAGACAGTGTACATAGGAAAACATCTGTTTTATATAGAAAAAATAATTATGTAGGTAGATGATAAAGTGAGTGAAAAATGTATAAAATAGGTACGTGAATATACAAATTAATATAACTGAAATAACAAGTAGTACAATGAGAAAGAATAAAATGTAATATAATAGGAATATGTCATAGTAAAATAACAAACTATGTTTATAATAAGAGTTCATTAATTTCAACTTTGTATTTCAGTAATCTTGATTTAAAAATATCCATAGAATAATAATTATTGCCAAAGCTATGGTGTCTCTGTATGGATGAGTTAGAGGCAAAGTTGGTACGAAATAGTTCATAATGAAGTCGAACTATACTTCTCGTATTTCTTTCTTTGACTACAATATCAACTTTTTTACTTTGGAATTTTCGTTCACAGTAAAGAATTTTCTTTAAAAACTTTTAATATCTAGCTACACAACGAAGGTAGCCGATATGTTAAACAGCTTTTGTAGTTAGTCGGATCCTTCTAGGGGTTCAATTTGTTTACCTAGAGGGAAATATCATTGCTCTATTTTCTTATCATTTCAATTTTTCGTGTTTTATACGTAAATGTCATAATAATCACCCTCCAGTACCCTCAAAGCTGATACACTTTCCAGTGAACCGGTATTATCTTCCATTTTTACCGATTCGGTAATTCCATTTCTCTGTAATTTTCCACGCCCTAGTCTTTACCAACCCCTGCCTACAACACTTTACGGGAGTGGTGGAAAAACTTTTTTAGAATGTGAGGTAAGACTATTTGCGGGAAGCGCATTGCGTCTATCCTTAAAGCGCCAGTTGAAAGTATGAAAGTTTCACTCGAACCACCGCCCAGGAGTAGTTTCATTTTACTCGGTGGCTCACTTTATGTTTATTCCACCTTTATCACTGTTATTTATGCGATTTTGGTCAAAAAATTTCGTAAAAAAAATCCTCTTTATGAAAACCTACAGCATGGCATAATATTCTAGAGATTTATTCAAATGGCATTCAAATTTTGCATATAACAACACCAAGTTACTAATTGTTTTTTTTTATTTGTTCTTCTCATTTATATTTCTTCACATTCGGTTTTGAAACATTAACATTCAAAGGGAAAACACCGTAACTCATTTTTTTCCTTTTTTTTAACTTTATTATTTTGTTCTGTGACATAGATTTTTTTTTATATCGCTATTAAATGAGGCTATTTTGATAAAAAAAACTTTTAAATTTTAAATAAATCACATTTAATTGTAATCATTTTCCATACAAAGCATTAAATAATTTTAAAAAAATATTAACATAAAATTGAATATGAAATTACGGCTAATTTCTGAACATTGTCTGGATAAAGTAAAAAATAAGCTCTTGGATCATGGAGCTTTTAAAACCAACATTCATTCTCCTATAAGCCACCTTGATGTTGTCATTTAAAATCTTTTAAACGATCGGAGCGCCTACAATTTTTGTCTAATATTAAATGTCAGATTGTATGTTTCGGATTCTAAATTGTAACGATTATTGTGAATAGGTATCTAAATACTTACTTAGATTTTTTTTATTAATCGTTCATGGAGGTAACAACAATAACAACAATCGGAAAAAGGTCATGTTTCTGATATCATTTTGATGATGATACTATGTACATTTAAAAAATATGTTTAAACATTATGTTTATCGTATCGCGTAATAATGTAATCCAAACAACTACTAGCAGGGGAGGCACCACGATTTAATATTTATATATACCAAATTATAGAACAGACGTCTTAGCTCAGCACAGCATGACAAGGGGTATGGCGCTGCTTAATAACGTCTTGATATTTTCAACATAAACCTTGAAGGTTTCAAGAGACGTGCAAAAAATGTATTTTAATTCTTGTCACGTCGTATTATTTTATTCATTAATATAATAAATGGAACCAGTCTGTTACACACAATACATATATTTTTTAAATTATCTTTATTTCGAATTAATAAATAATCCCTCTCCCCTGACCATAAAATGTTTTGCTGAAAAGATTGGAAAAAATCTATAGGTTTTTTTAAAATTTATTTATGAATTAGTTACTTTAAAAATATTATCCATTGATTTCATTTGGCAGAATTATATTTCTAACAACATAACCGTCTTAGCACTTGACGCCTTGACGCCACATCAACCTGTAAATAATTTTTTTTAAATAACTTTAAAAAAAAACCAACCCTGATAAATGCATCAAAGCTTCACCGCAGAAGAAACAACACTACGGATGAATGGCAAAGTGTCCCTTTGAAAGCTCTGCCCTACAAATAAATTTGTCACTCTGAGCGACGTTAATGCGTCAAACAATATTACACTCATCATAGAGAAGGACGCGGTTGGGTCTTGCGGTTGATTTATTAGTTGTGCGTCACAAAGCTGAATGGAGCATTAATTAATATTGCGCACTTATAAACGGGTTAAGGATCAAAGTGGAGCTTTATTATTAGTAAACCGAAGCGATACGCGACGCTTTGGAAGCTAAAAGTGGCAAGCTGTTTCGGATTGTCGTGTTTGTTGTGTTTGTGTATTTGTTTTTATTAATTGATGGATTAGATGTTTGGTTTTTGGATGAACAGAAATATATTTAATTTAAATCATACTGTCATTGTAGTGCTGCGTTCCATGCTATTAGCAATTTGAAGTAAAGTTTGATACGACGGTCTATCTAACTATCTAAGTATATCTTTAGGGAACTTAGAAAGAAAATCCTAGATGAATTAATATAACTGTAATAATACCATTGCGGTATATTGTCATTTAGCGACTTTCTACAAAAGCTGTCAAATCAACGTTAAACTTTCGCTAATTCCATGATTCAATCGACATTTTAGAGCATAAATAGCCAAACAATTGAAGATGCAGCTCTGAACGAACACGGCTATTTAACTAGGTAAGTTAATTTATCGCCAACCGGTGTTGCTTATCGCGAGATTCGTCAAAAAAAAAAACAAAACAAAATATATAGCGTGAGCATATACGAGTATATAAGTGAGATATAATACAATGTAGATAAGAGGGAGACACAATATACAATGAAATAATAGAATATATCTCGGTCAGACTGTTTTATTGTTTCATTTTATATTGTGTGTCTCTCTTACTTGTTTTGTATTATATCTCACCTACATATATATATCTGCTCACGCTCTGTATTTTTGTTTAGTTTATAATCTTACCCTGACGAAGCTTGGAATAAGCGACACCAGGTGGTGATAAATTTCAAACAAATTTGTGGTTCAAAAGTGCTTTTATTTTATTTAATAATATGTTAAACCAAAAAGTTTTTGCTTTCTACTAAAACAAAATATTTAGTAGCTCATTGTGGGGTATTTAGCGACAGTAAATTAAAAATAAAATTTAAAAACAATTAAAAAATATATAAAAAAAAAAAAAGAACAGTTAAATCGATAGAAAAGTGTATTTATGTAACAGTGCTATATTATGAGTGTCTCCTGCAACAGCACTTCATGTTCTAGAGCATCCTGAGAACAGAAGTTTTTGATTTTTTGAAAAATACCGAAGATGTAACATAATACGGATATGTGCCTAGTTTGGTAGACGAAAATAATGTAAACTGTACCAAAACCTTAAAATATGAATAATTAAAAATAATTATTAAAAATTATATATACGCCGATGTGGTCGATAGGCGTGTGACGACACAGTTCATAAGATAACCGGCGCGGCCATAGATATCATAGGCGCGGCAGTATGCGGCACTTCCATTCGAATTGTGCTAAATTTTAATTCGTGACGTCAGGAGCGGTCGTTTTATCCATGTTCACTTTCAAAGCTAATAAACAAATTTTTGGAGATATCGAAAAACTATTTTTACTGTCGTTATTAACTACTTAATTCTAATACATTTTTATCAAAATAAAAATAATAAAATTGGAGACCAACCTCATTCCGATGTTTTACAGATTTGGAACTTCAATCTTCTGTTTGATCACAGATTTTGTAAAACTTTTGGAGGGCTGTTAAATTGAATTGCATTATTTGAAAAAAAAACGACATAAAATGGACGAGAGTAGAGAAAAAATTATTTATTGTAGTTAGACAATTTAAAAATATAAGAATACAGGAACGTAAGATATAAAAACCATAGGTCCATACCAAATTTCATCGAGGGGACCATTTACTATCGACACACCACCACACCAAAGAAGAAATTTTGTACAGTGTTATGACAATGTGTATTTGAAATTTTTATTATTTATCAAAAGCTTATTTAGATTCGGTTTGTCGGGAGCTATTTTAGTTTGAAATAAATCTGGTATTTGCATAACTCTTCCCACATAAAAATTCTAAAAGGATTTTGGTGTTCTGGCATACCATATAATACAAGTGTCGCGTAAACAAGCTTAGAATTCTATTTTATTTTTACATAAATCTGGAGGATGAAATTATTTCCTACGATCACTAATGAAAGCAGGGGCGTTTATTCCATATCGGCACTTAAATACCGCCTACCATACCCTACTCACATAAAAGTTTACAAAAATTTTAAATTTATAAAATTATTAGAAATCAATCTAAACTATCTAAAAATGCGAAGTTCCAGCTACGAATTGCAAAGCCGCGCGCGCCACACCGACCGCCCAATAACGTGTCAAAAGCTGGAACTAAGTAAATGACGTATGTCATATTCAAATGTTGACTGCATTCTTCACAAATAGTATATAGTGTGCACAATGCGCACTCAAGGGAAAACTTGTATTTGTTATTGTCGAAAAAGGTTTTTCGGTACAAATCACAAATGTAGCAATCAGGACCATTTTTTTTTAACTTTAGGAACGAAATAGTTATCATATTATGTTAACTTTCAATCGAGCGGTCAAAAAAGCGGACATTTTATGTATCCAGTAATTGGCTTTGCAATTTGCATACATGAAGCAATTATTTGGATATTTCATGTGGCAGGTAATCCCAACCAACATCGGCTAAAGCCAGCAGCTTAGCCATTCTTCACGAAAACTTATCACGTATCTGGTAAGTTTTTGTTTTTTTTAAATCAATGAATTCGCTATTTTTCCTACTGCGTACCTTGATTTAAAACTCTCTGCACGCCACCGATTGGAAGCATACGCAATATTCATGAATAGTTTGCCGAATGTTAAAGATAATACATGCCAATCATGCAGCTTCTGATATCCTGTCGGATAGCCGATCAAAAATGTATTAAGTTCTGCCATTTTCCATTTGAATTTGAGAAATTTCGCTAAATCGTGTTCTTAGCGTAAAGCAATTTCTTGGAGAATTACATATTTATGTACTATCGCATGCCGTTTGCCTTCTGGGGCGACTTTAATCATTCAGGGATTTGGCTGAGAATTTCTTCATACACGTAGGGCTCTTGTGGAAACTTAATCCCCCTCGTAAATTATTAATCTCGGGAACAAGTTAATTCGCGTCTTTTCAAAATTTATGAATGAATTAAAATCACGAATAAATTAAACAATTTTTAAACTTGGGTTAGTACAATCCTAAAAAATATATTAATTTAAATGTCTCTAAATCCTTCAGAAAACTGCTAATTATTTTTCAGGTGCTCTTCTAATTATAATGGATTAAATAATTAAACTGATTTTATAGCCAATCGCGAGAATTTAACACCTTTTCAAAGCATACGTACAATTGCAAACCCGGCTTTGTTCGTGACTCAACATTCTATTATTCTATTTAAACAGTTAATAATATCAATTATTATTTTTATAAACAATAATTATTAATCTAAAACACTCATCCAAATTGAAAAAACCTTCCGAGCAAAGATGCTGTCGGCTAAATTCTCGTTAGAGCTTATCGGCGTTCCATTTAACAATTACTGTTTTTATTATATTTTCACCTGTAAACAACCAACTTTATTAATATGAGAGAGGCTTGTAACGGCTAAATCCCTCAAATAGATGGCGTCGAGACAAATTATGTCTACATTTTATTGGAAATATAATAAAAACAGTAATTGTTAAATGGAACACTAGTATATATTGATTAACTTGGCGGGTTTGCGATAAGCCGACGTAGCTCAACGGTAGAGCATCTAACCGGACATTAGAAGGGTGCGGGTTCGAGTCCTGCCGGCGACATTTATCTTTGCTCGGAAGGTTTTTTTCAATTTGGATGAGTGTTTTAGATTAATAATTATTGTTTATAAAAATAATAATTGTTACCCTTTGCGCTATGCACAAAAATCTTGTCTTAAGTTTTTAAGAACTTTAGTTTATCAATTAATAATAATATCAATCGAACAAAATGGGACCTTGCTTAAATTTCATAGCTCCATAGCTACTGATGGAAATAACGTAGACATGAACATACATAGATTGATATAGTAATTTGAAACAGAAAAAGGTGTGCAAATTTCATAACGCTACGGGTCATTTTTAAAGAGGTTTTACTGCTTCAACTGCATCTTCCGAATCGTATAAGTCAGATTGAAGTACGAGCACACGTTAACACGTAGTTTTGGAATAACTTTTTAAAACCTTTTCGTTATTTGAAAAGCATAAAAGTGGACGAGTGCAAACAACTTAATCTGTTCACATCCGAAGATTTCTCTTTTTTCCAATCCTACTTACTTCCTTACTAAAATTTTAAAGACGTAGAATCACGTTAAAAAAAGTCTATCAAACTGCGATATTTCATTGAGCCATCATTTCCAGTCAGTCACGTGCCCGCTAAGGAAATCTTCCTTCCCGTCGTTAGCGGCTCTCCCTGCTCGGAGCGCTGTATGTCTATACGAAATTTCAGTCATGAATCTGCCCAATTAATCATACTTAGCCCCGTTCGCAGACCGCCATATCTTCCGCATAATGAATCTCTCAACAAGAAATAGGTTAACGGCCCGGGGAGGAAAATCTGCGGAATAACTTCTTTGCTCCATACTCTTTCGGTGCTCCCGGTACGATGCCGTATTATTTTTAAAATGTTAATAGTTATATTGTAAAGAACATTATGGGGTTCTTCACAGGAAAAAAATAAAATACATTATTATCATTATTAAACGACATTTAATGTTCATAGTTAAAACTGACTTAAAATATTATATTTTCTATTACGACTACACTATTTTAATGCGTAGAAAAACGAAAATAAAACTTTTAAGGAAGCCTTTCACAACACAAATACTTTTCTTTTAAATTATTTATGCCATGGAAATAGGGATAAAACCTCTAGCGCAGACATCACTGAATGTCATAACTTATCAAATACCACTGATGTGATCATTTTTTCCATGACATAATACCATGACACGGGTATGAGCCTAGTTTGGTAGTCGCTAAATTCCATAAAACTTTGTAAACGTATACAAAAAAGTTGATGAATTTTATAAAAAGATGTTGACTTTTTACGATGATTAGGTACCAACAGGTCAACTTTCTTAACATTTGCGTTGGTGACGCCGCATATGTTGATTTTGAGAATATCAAAGAGTTTATGGATTCAACAAATTGTATTTTTTTAATTTGTTGGTTCCTCCTTTATCCGCCTGTAAAATTAATTGAAATTGCGTGTAAGTATAAATTACCAAATACCATAAAATAATTTTTCAACAAAAACATAATGCAGTATTTTTTTTTACTAAAAACAAATTATACACATCGCCCCAAGATAAATCACTTAATTAAACAAATTTAACTAAAACAGTAACTTCCAGACCATTCTATGGTTTGCATCTAATTCTGTTACTTAGTCAATTATGTGTGGCGACAGAAAACTACGGATCAATAAAAAAACATTAAAACTAGCTAATAATATACACAATTTATTGAAATAACTTATTGAAGATTATAAACCCCATCGTAATATTTAATAATTGAAGATAATATTAATAAAACTCATAAAAATCAGAAAAGGGGTGATGTTAGCATCTGGGAATCGAACCCTAGACCTCTGTCTTGTGACACACTACCGCTGAGCTAATTATTTTCCTACATTTTTATCCATATCATATTTCAATTTAAGAATTATCATCATTTTCTAAGATTAATTCAACAGAATCTCGTGGGTAAAGCTCTATTAAGTAAATGTGCACAGAATGAGTTACATTAATAAAACAAAAAGGATCACAAGAAAACACGAATATTATTGTAAATATAAAGAAGTACATAAAAAACTGAACTTGTAAATCATACCTTAAAAAATATCAAAATCACATATATACACAATTAAATTAATTCCCATATTTTTGGCTGCCATTTTTATTTGTGTTGTTTCAGTAATGTAGAGATCGTGCAAAAATATGTTTTTTTTAGAATCTGACCGCCTACACACGGGAACATGTCTAGTCCAGTGGTAAAAAAAGTTTTTTGTAACACTATACAGAATAATTAAAAAAATTTAAAACTTTGTGGTTTGACATATTATTAAATTAAACAACTAATTTATTTTTAATTCTTCACCACTAATTTGTATCACCATCACCGTCATTTGTGGTGATAAATTCAAAATAAATTAGTGGTTCAAAACAAAGTGATTATTTGAAATTTTAAATATACTCATCACCTCAAAATAAACCCTACATTTTTAAAGTTGTACCCAGGTGTTGCCATTGTTTCTCACTCTCACTCCTTCACAGGTCGTATTAGAATATTATTATTTTTTTAAACGAACCTCAAATGGCGAGTGTTTTGTGGACAAATATATCGCGTGACATTTTTAAAATTTCGCCATTTATGTACATTTATTTACGTGGCTTGTGGGAGTGGACCGGGGTGGGGTATCGTGGCCTGAAGTTTTTATGGGCGAGGCCACCGTTACGAGGCTACAGGGGTGCCAACTGCCTACCGACCACTGACTAGTCCCACCCTTGAGAGGCCAACTGTCACGCGGAACAATCGTTAGTCATTTTCAGGTGCAATTATTTATTTTGCCGCCTGTTGGCTGAGTTATTTGACGTTCACGTTGCGAGAGAAGGGAAGAAATGGTTATAAATCACAAAATACCAACGAAAATATAAACCCTTTTTGGTAAATACTAACGACACATTGTATAGAGATGCTCTATACATGAGCATGCTATCTACGAGTATATATGTTCATTGGACAACATAGGGAATGACGATAAGTTGAACAAAAACAATGAGAAGTTGACATATATGGTCGAATACAATATGTATGTGAATACCGCACAAGAGTCACTACTGCTTCGAACCTTCTGGAGCCAGTGGGACTATGGTAAACCCAATCATTTAGGTATATTATGAGACTGAAGGTAGCGGGGAGGGTAAAATGTTGAGGAAGATGAAGGTGGAGAAGTAACTGGATATTCAGATCTGGTCATCCCAAACACGTTTAAAGACATTTCAATTCTGAATGATGGTATTTCACTAGAGCGATACTGAGAGTATCTTCCCAATATATTATACTATAATCATAAGTGTAACTCTTTTTTATTATTGAACAGTAAAATATTTCGTCCCCTCAATTTCACATATCGAAGCTTTATTCCACGATGATGCAAGCTGGAGATGGTTGCGTTCGCATAGAAATGCCAGATAAAAAAGGCTGTTCAAAATATATAACGCCAGACCTCAGCGTTCTCCTACTTCAGCGGACTGTATTTATAAAGTATTTCTTTCCAGAATTATTCAAATTAACAAACAGGTGAATGTTTCCTAAAAGATATACTTTTCGAAACTGAGAAAACCTAATAATTTGTACGATTAAATTGTCCCAACCTCGGTTACGTAATAATTTATTGGGCTTGTTTTGAAAAGCTTCCTTCTCTATAATTATCATAGTTATACGTTAAATAATAAATATATTTTTGACACGCGATAGTCAAATTAATCAAGCCCCTTGTTCAGTGAAATTTGGTGGTTTGATTCTAATTAAAAATTAATTATCCTTTCATTTTAAAAATTGTATATTCGTTATTTCATCTTGCGAATTCTCTCAACAATCGTGTTTTTAGTGTAAATATATAATATTCCTAAATGAATTAATATTACTGTTTTTTATATGTAGCGCAAATTGATGACACTTAGTTCAATAAATAATCTTATTTATATCAATAATGTGGGTATACTTATTTATTGGGTCCATTTTGGGGTGCGGCTATTCGTACACAACTTCCAACTTAAAACTACGCCCACGAAAAAATTGTACGGATAAATCTACAAATAAATTCGACCAAAACAAATAACAAAATACACAGACGCACACGGCATGAAAAGTATAGACAGTTTATAAAAGCAATGCCTTTGGCTAGGCTTTATTTTGATATCTATTTAGGGATTTGAATAAAAAAATCCCATAGCATAACAATTATAATAACGAGTATAATTAAAAATTGATGTTAATAATTCACATGACTTGTAAGGTATTCCCCAAACAATATTAAAGTAAACTAAACCAGAGGTAATAAGCCTACTGGGAATAACCAACATAATTAGAAAGTCGGCAGTCAAAGACGACTTAATGACAAATATAAAGAAAACCCATGTAATAGAATAAATCCCTTGTATTATCTCCTCCCCCCACATGTTGTGTATATAAACCGTAGTTTAAGATTAACTTTTACCAGTCTGAAGATGGCTTTAACAAGCTGAAACCGGTCACGGTGTAATAAAATAAAAGTGGAAATAAGTTTTATATGTGTGTTATTATATCATTATAATGGAATTTAACCATGTATTATCAGTTTCAAAAATAGAAATATTAAAAAGGGGTAATTTTTTATTTTATTTTAATCACCATTAACCCCCAAATGATTGCCAAAGTTGTCCCTAACATCGTGAAAATTTTATTTTTTAATGGCCTATATTTCATAATTTCAAACATAACTAAATAAAATACTTCTAACCCGGACTAGATATTTGCTATATCTTTTGATTTTTTTAAAAATTCGGTTTGGGTGAGAATTTTAGCCTCAAATCCAAAATTCAGTTTTGTATGAAACAGGTCGCGCAACCATTCCCCTTAAGTTCATCAGCTCGACTGTGGAATGATTCGCCAGCCTCTGTGTTTCCTTCTTCCAACAACATTGGTATATTTAAGACCCAGACTCACTCTTCCCTTTCCTCATAAAGATTCTCCACAAAGCATCCCCAAAAATGATATAGGTCTTGAGGGAAAAATGTTTTCCTCGAGGGTTCTTGCGTAGAATTAATATTTTTTTAAATGATTTGGAGAATTTCATAAAAATTTTTTTTTTTTTAAATATTCACTAAATTTAAAAATATCACCAAAAGCATTTTATTTTCTCCAAATCTGCTAAGTGAGTGCACCATTAAGAAAATGCAAATGACAGGAGAGCTTCCGACGGGGGTAATAATTAATAGTCTAAATCGTGAACTTTTTGTTACGGCCGTCAAAATAAGCTATAAAAAGCTCCGTGAAGATGTGTTGCGAGAACTGGGGTGAATTTATTAACCTTTGTGCTTTTGTGCGCATTAATATGGCTGATAAATTTGGCACCTAGTAATAAAGAATAATTCATTTTAATCACGATGTTTGTGACTTCAGCTAATTCTGAAATATAATGAAATATTTATAACAATCTCACGATTTTTAAAGTAATATTTTTATAACTGTCGCAAAACCATGTCCCCTAGGAAGGGTTGTTAGAACATTGTAAAACACTTAGGTACAATAGATCGTATTTAACCTTTTTTTACTAGAGATAAATATTTGTTGTTTATTCTTGTGATTATAGATATATAACTAGACTCACTGGAGGCTTCTTCTAAGGTAAATAATATCAATTTTATTTTGACCTTAGCCTACGTAAAATAGAGCAGAGAAAAATACGTTTTTTTTTCTGGTTCTTTCTCTTTATTTATTTATTATATTATTTATTATATTATATACGCCCTATATGGGCTTTTACATATTTAGTCACTTTTAATCGTCACACAGGTGCAAAACACATTACAGTATTTATTTATTTTTTAAACGCTCATAGGTTTTTTTTATACAGATACATAATTTTAAAATCACATAAGAAAAATAAAAAATAGAAAACTTGCACTAAAGTTAAGTTACACATGAAAAGCAAAAACAAAAAGAAAAAACTGCACCAAAACTATAAAAGAAAAGAAAGAAAAAAAAAAAAAAACTGCACCAAAAACTAAAAATACACAATAACAGAAAAAATAAAAAATAACTAGTGCAATTTCCACCAAGTCAATACTGAAATTAATAACAAATAAGTAAATAATGTAAAAAGTTGTAGTTAACAATAATTTATAAACCAGGCAGAAACAAATCACTCATCCTTCTTTTGAAATTTGACAAGATTAGATTATTGTCAAATACATCCATATCATTTAAGTATTTGTTACCAAGACTGTGTAAGCGTTGAATTGGTGAATTCAAACTATAGTTAGAACGGGATATAGATATGTAGAAAGTTAATGTCTGTCTTGTAGTTCGATTGGGTATGTACAAGTTTATTAAATGCAGGAGTTCAGAACAATTTAATTTACAGTTTAACAATTTTAGTAAAATGGTTAGGTCGTTAATTTTCCGTCTGTTTTCTAATGGTGGAATATTTAAAATAGTCATTAACGATGGGTAATTTATGTGTTCTAAAGGTATGTTTACTTTAAAATTTATGAAACGCAAGAATTTTCTTTGAATTCTTTCAACATTGTGAATATGTATTTTGTAGAAAGGCGACCACACTATGGAATTATGTTCAATTAAACTTCTAACTAGGGATATGTACAATAATTTTATTACTTGTAACGATTGAAATTTTTTTATTGTTCTTAATATAAATCCTAAAGTTTTCATACCTTTATTTACAATTTGTTGAATGTGAGCAGTGAAATTTAGTTTATATATTAACTATATATATATTAACTCTTATCAAAAGTTAACTATCATCGAGGCAACCTTTACCCTATATGCCTCAGTGAAACTGTTTGCACTCATGCCAGGCACATAGGTTAAGAAGCCATATTTATTTATTAATTTTTTTCTTTTGTTTATATATATATTTTTTTTTTTATTTGTCTATTTTTTTTCTCATTTATTTATTTTTTAATTTATGAGAAGTCAGTTATTGCTGAATATAATCCGACTCCTGTCTTAAAATGTTACTATTTTTGCAGTATTATTGTCAATGTGTTATTTTTGTATAGCCGTGTATGGTATATACTGTATAATATTTTGTAATTTTATTAGATTAATATGAACCTAAGAAGTAATGTAGGCGTAATATTAAGAATAAACAAGAATGTATGTAATATGTTAAGAATGTATAAATAGAATATAAAAGGGGCACTGTAGGAATACCACTAAATGAAGTTATTTAATCATTTTTTTAAAGTTTTTTTTATGGTAAAGCGCACTTGAAGTGAAATAACACAAAACTACGATATATAAATGCTTTGTTATTATTATTGTTATTATTATTATTATTATTATTATTATTATTATTATTATTATTATTATTATTATTATTATTATTATTATTATTATTATTATTATTATTATTATTATTATTATTATGATAAGGTGCATATACCTGGTAGGGCAGTTACAAGACAGTACAGACCATTTTATTGTGACAATTCAACTTCAGCGTCACAATATTATACTCCTATGCGACGAATTCAACATCTGGGAAACAAATACTACGATGTCGTTGATATATTTGGTACATCATTGTTAAAGTGTAAGCATACACTTACAGTTTTTTAATCGATTAAAGCTAAGTTATTTGAAACTATGTAACTCTGGATAAAAGTTTGAAATGATTTTGTTTCTTTTTATATTATCTCTTATAATATGTACCCTTTCAATATTATTTGTAAATTTCCATGTAATAGCCGATAAGGAAGTAAATAAATAATCTCTGAGATTTTCAGTTCCATGAAAATGACAAAATGCAGACAGGAGAAAAGGCAGTATACTTTTCGAGTAAAAATCCTTGCAAATTTTCGATTTTTTCTGAAACAATATATTATTAATCTCAGTATATATCACAAACTTGCAATTAAATGCAGGTTATTTCTTCTCCCGACAGCTATTTTGCCTTTTCGAAACACAATAAGTTTGAAACGTCTACAGATATTAATTTTTAAGATTTTTCATGCTCAAAGTTCAAAGCCTTTGCGAAACTAAGAACTCAAACGTTCCGAAGGAATTCAGATGGTATTGGCCATTCCTCGGGCGGCTCAGTCAAAGTAAATTTTCTATCACAGTGGAACGAGGATTTTTCTTTTGATTTGCATTTTCCTCTCGTACGCCGGGGAAGTTTTTTTATTTATAAATTTGTTTCGGAGAGCGTTGAAGTTTTTCAAAATATTTACCTTATTTGCCTTGAAGCATAAAGTTGCACTGCCGTATGTATTAAATATATCGATATGTAGAGAATGTAAAAGTACGCAGTTACGATGGAATTACTTAATTTATTTTTAATCATACATTTTTTAATAATAATGTTTTATTTATCTAATACTACGCATACGCAACTTTCATTTGGGTTTCCGGTTAATAATCGATACATTTTCCTAAACGGATTTAAAATCAATTCACTATAACTACCCATTATCTAATTAAGTTTTAAGATTTTTTTTCTCGCTAATGCATATTTTGTAAGCTATTTCAGGCATGCAATATAAAATAGACTATGTTGATACCTTGATGGTTGAAACAGTTTGAATTGTGATTTGTTAAAGCAATTTTTAAACCTTTTTTTTTTGTCCTGACCAGTTTCAGCGGCCACCATCAGGGCCATCTGGTACATCTTTTCTTTAAACTACGGTATACACACAACTTTTAGAGTATCAGGGGTGATAAACTACGATTTTATGTAAATTTTATTAACCAGTATTGCTATGTTGATTTTACGTGCTGCAGGGTTTAAAATAAAAATAAGAAATGGAAAAAAGTTTTAAATTTTTTTTTAGTTCGAAGTGTTTCAATATGAATAAATCACAAAAAGAAATATTTATAAACTTTGAGCTATTTGGTTATTGGATCTGAACCGCTAAGTGCTTCCCAAACACCATTTTCCCCGCATTATTCTTCAAACAGTGGAATATCATAATTCATCGAGCTTTAAGGAGATATAACTCTAGTGCGGTATAATATAAAAAAAAACGTTTTAATTATTTGACTTGAACAGAGACTTTTTTCCGTTTTTGTCTGAACATTTTCAAGGTTTATGTGTTATATCACATATCATAGGCTTAAATACAAAATAAACTGTAAATAGAAAACAAAACACCATATTGTGGCTTATTTCCTATGAGTTTAAGAAGTCATTCCGTGCCGTCTAGCAAGAGCCGCAGTTTGATAGTTGAAAGCCTTCTACCGCCTTCATCGACGAAACCACTTTGGGCAAGTGCGCGGACATACTAGATTGTTGTAAAAGCTCTTTACATATTGGAAGCTCGTCTTCCAGTGGACTTTTTAAGAGCTTACCACGATGCGATCGAACACGTCTTGTTCTATTTGTTCCTAAACTTGCCCCTTAGAACGTGATGCGCTTTTAATACGGGGAATTTAAAAGCTTACAATAAATTACCCACAATAAAGTGAACGTGCAAACACCTTTTTATTTACTTTGTAAACATTTAAAACAATCTAAATATATTTATTTACGGGGGAAACTTGTTTTGATCTCTAGAAAGCATACGGAATATTTAGCAGAACTCAGAAAAATCACTTTTAATTTTAATACTACTATAATACCCGTGAAAAATCATGGTTTATTATAATTGTAGGATTTGTAAAGCTTAAAGTTTGCACCAAAATTAAAGTTTTCAAAAAAAAATTATGAACGATTAAATTAATGTTAAATAAATTTGTCTAAGAATAAAATTAATAAAAAAATCAACTGCTCGGAAGACTACTATGCTGACTATTACACCACCAATTATTGGAAGAACGGCGGCATAAATTCGTTATATGTACTGAATATAAGAATTATGCATTTCAGAATTAGAATGTTACGGTTTACCTACATCACTTCACATCACATGCGAAATTATATTGTTTAATAAGTATTTATGAATTGTGATCGATTACCAAATAAAAACATTAAATATGATCCACCGATTAATTTACAGTAACTTTATTTAATGCCTTTTTTACATTTTAACTGAATGGCTAAAATCTGCAGCAAAACTCTTTAACGGTGTGCTCTAAAGAAATATTTGCACAGGCGTTGGCTGTTATTTTAGTTCAACCCAACTAATTTCATCTCTCAACGATATTTCTATCATAAGCTTGTGAATATTTATTTAACTGTCAAAAACAAGACATGGAAACATTTTGTATGTTCTTTATTTTTTTAAATCATCTATGGTGAAGCCGAGTATGCAAACGAAATAAATTTACATCCGAACATTAACACAGTTTGTCCACAAAACAACTTTTTTCAATTGGACGGTTAAGTTAAGGACTGGTTTTATAACCATCCATTCGTTACGCTTGGTACCATTTTTAACTAATATTTGGTCTACCACCCGATTTTACCGTTTTATAATCGTTCATCAGATTGACGGTCAGTAAAGTTTCGGTTAATGCTGTAAGGACGGATTTTGGCCAGCTAAATGGATAACGATCCGTTATTGAAAAACGATTCGTTAAGTAACTGAAATTTGGTACAATCGTAATAAAACTGCCCTAAAATAACTATAAAATAACACTCTACAATTTAATCAATCTAATCGAACAATCGGTAAATAATTAATCAATCAAGTCTGGAATTCAGGTACGTGTACAAAGTCTTACATATATGGTTAGGTATTAGTTATTATTTTTCAAACAAAGTATTTCCAAAGAAAGTTACTTGCTTCCCTGTTCCATTCAGCGTAGAATAAGAATTCCTCTTCCATTATCGAAAAGTTTCTTCTTATTTTGTTTGTTCCCGAACTTGCACACTGGAAGTCAGAACAATTATGATAAATTTTGACCGAATGCACTAACTGGTGACTAAGTGTAAAGTTTGTTGGCGAAAGCCGTCTCGTAAGGGCTGAATACCTATTTATTTACATACTGACTGTTTAGGGACGCTTCATTTGTTAACTAAATGGTTCCATAGACCGGGAAAACTATTATCTGGGTTTGTTTTGTAAAATACAAGCAAAATATAATGTACTTGAGAGGGGACTATATAAGCGTGCTCGGGGAGAAATAAATTGTACATTTAACTGAACTAACTTGACATTATTGTGTCGAATATCTTCACCACCAGTTCGTAGTTATGTAGGTACCTACTATATGTAGGCGTTTTTTTAAGTACATTTTTTTTTATCTCGCTTGATTTTTTGGTAAGGATTATCCTATTTTCAAATACAATGTGAATAAGACTGTAAATTCGGTGACCAGATAATTTAACATACGCATGAATCGCCACACTTTTAAATGTGATATAAAGTGAGTAACGGTATCTCCAGCTCGAAAACCTTGGCTAAATTATCGATAAATATTTAATATGGAATGATCATATTACTGTATTATCAAACAAAATCAGAAAACTAGCCTATATCTTCAAGACTCTGAGAAATATGTAGGACAAAGTTACACTAAAAACTGTATATTATGCTCCTGTTCAATCTCTCCTTTCATATAATGTTGTATGTTGGGGTCATGTTACAAGACTACCCTAGAGTCATTAAATGTTGCTCAAAAAATAATTTTAAATATAATGTACAAGAAATAATTTTTATATTCATCACACTTATTATACAGTGAAAGAAAAATTATGACAGGCAGGCATAATACAGGCTCTCTGTAATTTTTTTCACAATATTGATACTGCTATAAGGTCACAACGAGTGCACAATACTAGAATGGGTTCTTCTCTAGTGTATCAGCCGGCAAATAACAGAACATCATTTGGACAAAGGAGTTTTTCTTGTAAATCTCCTTTGTTATATAATAGGATTAGTGACAACATTAAAACTATAGATACGCTAAATTTATTTTAAAAATGTTCAAAAAGTCTATGTTAGCTGAGAATGGTGTATGTATGCTCGATATTATCATTATTATTTACTTATTATTACTTACTTATTACTATTTACTTATTACTACTCACTCATTACTACTTACTTATTACAATTTACTTTTTTTTAACCTACATATTATTATTTACTTATTACTACTTACTGATTATATATTTACTCATGATTATTTACTTATTATTTACTTATTACTACTTACTGATTATATATTTACTCATGATTATTTACTTATTATTTACTCACTACTCCTTGTTATCGAAAATATTGTCACCCTATGATTGTGGCTAATTGGAACACAGATACTTTATGATAGTTATTTGGGTTACAATGACATTATTGTTGTAGTAATGTACAAGATTTACTGTAGATTCTATAGTTGTTTATAGTCCGAATGACTTTGGTATTATTTAAAAATAAAAATAAATTATAATATATCGTTTCACTAAAATTGTAAAGCAGCTCAAATCAACACAGGACTCTGTCCTAGTGAGATGAGTGACTAATGTTTTTGTTTTGTTTTTAAATTTTACAACGAATAAATAAACCTAAACTACCCAATTAAAAAAAAACTTTTATTCAGTATTACTATTATACTTATTTATTTTTTTAAATGTGCAGATTCATACGTTATCGCGAATTATCATAGAACCGTTAAATTCATAGCATAAAATAGCAAACCATATAATAAATTCAGTATGTACGAGTATTTGCAATGTTTATGTACATACCAACATTTTTTTTAATAAAATCAAACAATTTATAGCATGGATGCAGAAAACGGTTATACTGAATAAATTCGATGAAAAGACTTACTTAAACAAAAAACATCGAGGCAAGGAAAAGTAAGGAATATACAAGATAATTTATGATCAACAGCAAACATACAAAACAACAATAAAAGTAATAGCATCATTTATCACATAACAAGAGCATACATTCATATGCAATCATGAGAGTAAGGTAGATACTCGTATAATTGAGGATATAACAAAATAATATCATCGCGTTCAGAATATTCGTCCCGAGATTAGGAAGTTTTGAACATACGAAATATCTTGAATATGATATTGACTGGTGTTGCTGAAACCAACCCCACAAAAAAAAATATTTAAAATTATTTAAATCCAGACTTGAAAATCGTCAAACACAGCAAGAGAGTAGATGTAAATTTGGGATAAATCAAATATCACGTGAGCGCGATGAATCCGATATGTCCCATCACGCTAACAAGTTTAAATATAGCTCGAACAATAAACATCCGATTAATGATGATTACAAAAGCGTATGATATCATCTGGAACTCAATTTCCGGCCATTTTGTACTGTCAATTATCTATGGTGAGTCCGGATCTAAATGTCAAATGTAGTAAGCTCCACACACCCAGGCCGGAAATGATTTCCGTATACTTTGGCGTAGACAAAGAAGGCTTTCAATGTACTGCCCATTGTTAGTGTTTGTCGTTTAACGCATCGATGCGCACTGTAAAATGCATGGCCAGAATTTTGTATTTAACCAATCACACTGAATAATTCAATCTAAACTTTATCCAATGGTAGTACAAGAGCGATGATTGCAGGTTGGTATTCACGTTCTGGAATATCATTACAAAATTAGTCGTAAGGAAAATTTTGTTTGTTTTCTTTATTACTGAAGTTGATTTATCTCCATCTCCATTAAAAATGATTGTCTGTTTGTCCACGATTTTCTCGAAAACTACTGAACCGCTAATAGTACAGTTTGTTCTTATCAGTGCCGGGAAGGTTTAGAGAGTAGTTTGAATGAAATCCAAAATGTAAAACTGTCGATATAACATTTTAAAAATAGTATGAAAAACATTGGACCCTCCGTGTTGTATTGAGATTAGCCCATAGATATACCACTCTGGTTAGCTCCAGATTATATTTTCAAACGAAGAAGGTTTATTTGGGTGGAATATAGAAGTAAAAATTGAACGTATGATCCAAAAGGGGTCCCTAGGGACCCCCATAAATCGCGAAGCAATTAGTATTCCTTTTGCCCTTTCCAGTAGCACTCATATATTAATTACATACTACCGTTTTAGCCGGACATCGCCCACCTTCGGCCAGCAGTCAATCATTGAATTATGCAAAACGGTAAAAGAGGTGGTACGAAAACGAACGTGACTTAAATACATTTTTGTAGCCCTTTCCGATAAAATGCACCTTTTACAACTGCACTCGTGACTTGTTTGAGGTAAGGATCTTTTTAAGTAGTTGGGTTACGAACGGGGAGGTTGCGAATCTTAGGTGGGAGGAGAGAGTAATTTTATCGGAATTTAATAAATATTATTTACTTTCTTTAAAAAATGCAACGCGATATTTTTTTTTAAATGCGGATCGATAACCGAATACTTTTGTTGGAATTACCTAAATTACAGATTATGCGATGTAAAAATTACTTAGGCATGTCGTTTGGGGTAAGTGTATTACCCCATTTTCGGAACCGGAGAGATAATAATTTTTAACATTAATCAATAAGTATTTCTATTGATAGAATGTTTTTAAATCTTTTCTCAAGAACCTATAATTTCACACCATTTTGGAAAAACAGCAGATCTAACTAACGTGGTACTCTGTATGCCATATTATCAAAAGGGATATAAAATTCATAGTAAAAATCGTTGTATTTTAAATAAAATACATATAATATACAGAAATTAATTTCAATTATGTGTAATTTTAGAAAATAATCAAAACAATTTTTAAAATTCATTACTGAGCAGGCAGGCCGCCACTTGTTTTGGCGAGAAACACTGTTTTTTTATACAATCACAGTTGACTGCAATTTAATTCGCTTTAAAAACAATTTAAAATTTGATGACATAAAACACCCACTTCGGTTCGAATATTTGTGGTCCATAAACCTAAGCTTCCTCGGGGCAGTTTGAGTATATAACTCACCTTAATCTTACCGCAATCTATTAAAATTAGTCACTGCATTATTTAGGGGAGCTTTTGTGTCCCGCCAACATCATTATTATTACGCTTTATGTTATGACGTCGTATGGAGGAATCCATAGCCGCTCCACCCCCAACTAGCTCCCAGTACCCCCTACTCCCACACGGACCTCCCTTCAAAACAGCTGTATTAAAAATTCAACAGTGTCGCAGCGGCGCCGGAGCAGGGTGGGCTAGGTGGTAAGGGCGACACAAGGGTGGCCAGTTAAATTATGTATGTGAGACGGCCATGGATCGGGCCGGCCAGCCTCTGCAAGGGGTACCGCACTGTATTTCATCAGTTTAACATCTCAATTGATGTTGGGTTGGTGTATAAATTCTTAACTTTTTTATTAGATTTTCGTTTTTTAATATCCAATTTTCATGAGCTAAAATAGTATATTCTTTTGCATTACGCCTGTCTGGGTTGGCAGTTTTGATACCACATTTGAAAAAATCTCTGCTTTGAATGGGATAAAAGGGGGATTGTGGGATGGAAATAAAGAACGGAAAATAGGAAAATTTTCAATTTGGAACAATATCAGGCAAAGAGAGCCTATGTAAAATATTCTCCCATCGGAACTCTTGAATAACTGCTTTTTTAACTTCTCTCAAACTCAAACAAAAGCATTTATCATTTATGTTTGTTTTTGTAAATAACGCTCTATCTTTTAGTTAGTAAGCTTAAATTAAATTTAAAGCAAATTTAAAAATTTGAAAAGCGTTAGATGTTCCAAATAAATTTATATTTTCTCTTAGCATGGTCGTATTTCCTGAGTCATTTTGATGTCTTTAAAATAATAAAAGAAATCTTTTACATCTCCAACAACTTTGACAATGTAAACCAACATAATTTCAATGCAGGAAAACTCCGTATTCAAAACCATGTCTCGTTATTATCAAACAAAATTTCATAGTTTTAAACAAAATTTCCTAGTTTCAAAACAAAATGTCGTGGTTCTGCGCATCCCTGGAACCACCCCTCTGCTCTAAGTGCGGATGGGGGTAGGGAAGGGTGCAATGGGGGCAAGTGCGCGGGGTAATGTTGCGACATAAGTATCAATATGGTAGTTAATGGCTTGGCGGGCTATGTGACGCGAATTCGCAGAGAACTTTGCTAATTCGTGGGGTCTATTTATTACGCACATGTTGTCCCAATGGCCCCACAAACATCGTACTTTATTATTTATGGACCTGTTGTACTAAGATATATAACATAGTTGGACAATGTCTTTTTTTCCTTTCTTAGTACGAAAATCAATAGTGTATTATTTATTTTTATTGCAAATCGTAAAAAAATTGTATTTCCACATGATAAGATACACTGTTTTATAGTATTTCGCAAAAATGAACTCTATTGAATAAAGGTAACTAGTAATGTGCGATGAAATTGAAAATTACCGTTTTTCTGTTGTTGTTTTTTTTTTACATTTGGTTGTATTTGACATTCTGTGTGTTCATTTGTACAATGTAATCATGGAACCCTATAACACCATGGTTTTTTTTTTATTTAAAACATTTTGTTTAAATTCGGTACTCTCTTTAAAAAAAACATATTATAAAACACTTTATCTGTCTATTAAAAAATTGTTGATATTTACTTTCGATTTAAGCCCAGAAATAAATCTCTTCCAATCACACCAATAGTTAAATCGTACAAAAACAAGTAGTCCCGCAAATAAGTATCTACCAATTTATTTTTCTGCTGTTCAAACAACTCTATTTTTCTGTTCGGCAAACAAGTTACCTGAAAGGCTTTCACATCTCATCCCCGTAACGCCTCTCCCGGACAGTTTATTCGATAACCGAATTCCTAGTGTTCTATTCCGAGCCGCGACATCGCGCCGTCAGATGGCGCCAGAGGTTTAAATTTTAGAAAGTGTCTCTGCTAATTACACGTTCAGTTTAAACCTTATGGTAATTAAATATGTACGGAGTGAACCTAAAGCTCGGCTTACACGCTCCGCTGTTTGCGGATCCGAATTTAGGACCGACGACGCGACATCTACTGTGTGCATTGTGCACGAGAGTTGCGGACCAGAACTTTATTCCTGCTAATAATTATTCGGGCGAACTTTATTTAATTTTAGGCATAGCTCAAAGCTGGACCATGTGCAACACTAGCTATTCATATTATTTCTGCTACTTTATTGTTACAAATACCAACACCTTTTAAATTAGTTGTCATTAATGGGTGATTTTACCATCATTGATAAATGATTTTAACAAAAATAAAATAAAGTCGCTTTATGGGAGACCTTTTTCGTTTTTTTTACTGCTGTGTGGCAAATAACATAACCCGGCGAAAGAAAATCTAAAAACAAATCACCGGCCTCAAAGTCAAATAAAAAAAAATCTGTGAATTTGAAAATCATCCTTATTAAAAAATCACATGGATTTTAACCGAAAGGGGCTGCAGTTATGTTACAGTGCTAAAATAAATACGGAAATCTACAAAAACACATATTTTAAAAACCTAGTTTTAATCACGCCATAACAACACAGTGGAAAAGACATTTAAAGTGATAATTGTGTACTCAAGTAGTTATCGAATTATTTAATAAGAAAGGGAGAATATAAAAAACCCTGCATAATTACAATTATAAACACAAATGTAATTCTCCTTTAAATAAACGAGAATATTATCATCATATTTCTGCTATTATTAGAATCGAAAATTGTGTGCTTTTTATGTATCAAAAATTAAAACATAAAAATATCGCCCAGTATAATCAAGTCATGAAAAATGACAATCGTCGCTAAAAATCAGACTTTTTCGATTAAAAGTTCACTCGTAATATTAACGATTTACGTGGCGTGGCAGACTTAAAAAACGTATATTTTTATTGCCAGGCTTAAATTACTCAGACTGTATCATTTTTCATGTCCTATAAATTTTCAGGCCAAACAGATTACGGTTCGACTGATCCCGACTTTATGGCTGCGACTGCTATCAAATATGTATGCGCCGCTCTTAGTCCGTAGACTAGTGAGACAGGTAACAGTTCCTGTTTCCGGATGGGGGACCGGAAGCGTGGGTAGAAGCCATTGCGGGGTGGGGGGAGGTGTGAATCCATTTGACACTTCCGGTTGCTCTGCATTTTATTTTCGGAACCGTCAACCGAAAGAACAGTCAAGGATATAAGACAACTGATATAAAATTGATTCGATTCGGAATAGATAATGGTTTTCATTGATTAATCTTCCCCTTTGTCAATAGTTCGTTTGCAGCGCAGCCTTTTCAGCCCTCCCGTTGTTTGCAGTACATTCATTTATTAATGTCGTTTCCCATTTAGACGTATCTCCGACAGTCCTTTATTGCATTATTTGTCCCTCCGAGGCGATGCAATGCAATTTTCCTCGTATACGAGTATTAACTATACGAGTACACTAGCGTGTTAGCTTATCCATCGCAATCTGAAATGCTGGATTAAGGGTTTTTTAAAGAAAAGAAACGCATTTTACAAGCTCTCCTGAACGGTGGGTTTCTGAAAGTGGTAGAAGAAATCAAATATCTATGGCACACCATAAAAATTTTAATTAACTTTTAATTAAAATTGGTTAAATAATTTTTAAATGTCCCGTTAGAATACATAAATCATCCCTTCTTATTACTTACTCTAAAAATACTAATATTAGAAGCTACATCTAAAATAAACGATTTAACTTTTTTGTTTAAAATACTAAACTCCAAATTCGACTGTTCTCGAACTCCTGCAACACAAAAACCTACGCATACCCATAAGAACAACCTGACAAAATACACTATTCAACTGCAGTATACCTAAGCACAACTGCATTGCACATTTCCCGATACAGCGGTTATGGGAAACAAATATTTAAATGATATTGACGTGTTTAACGTTAATTTTGTGGACCATATCTTATACTTATTCCAACTATATTCATAAACCTTCTGTTATTTTTTTCTCTAAAATTTTCTGATATTTGTTCTTTGTTTATTTCTTGCTCTTATGTTTTTTTTTGTCACTTCTTTTTTATGTTAAGGTGTACTATTTATGTAAAAGCCCTTAATAAAGGGCATTAAAATAAATAAATCGCCAATAAGTTAATGGATGACGTTGAGATCGACAGACAAAGAAGAGCGTTCAGTGAAAAGTTAAGCATGCCCAGTAGAAGGTTTCAGTTTTGTTGTCTACTTGTAAAAAGGATGCTATTCCTTGCGTTTTGTACAACCTTTTATACGTACGAGCTTTTGGTCAACTTTCAGAACAGTTGTATGGAAAGGCTTTGCGTGCAGTACAACAAAGCCTACTGCACGATGTTCGGCCTTCTCAGACACTGCAGTGCTTCTAACATGCTCACGGAGGGGCGAGTTCTTGATTGTGCAGCCTTCATAATAACCCTTCATAATAATAAAGTAAGAACCTAACAACCTGTGTTTTAAATATCCATTGTATACATCAAATTTTAATAATGTTATTATTAAGTTCGGCGTTCAAGGCCATTTTCAAACTGCTTTTTCAAAGTGCAGTTTGAAAATGGCCTTGAACGCCGAAACAGCTGTCACGATAATAAAAACTAAAAATACTTGCGGAGCTTAATAAAACATTATTAAAATTTGATTTACATTAAATTCATAAAAAATTAAATGGAGTGATACGAATTAATCACAAAAACAATTAATACACTTTATACAGTAGGCACTTTTGACAAATGTGATTTCATACTAACAATAAAAATGGCGTCTACTCTTCTTCAATATTTAAGCATTTTTACATAAAGAAAGTAAAACGTTGGAGTGCATTTTTTTGGACCTCCGCGTATGCATATATTTTTTATTTATTTTTATGTACCTGCAACTGTTTAAATTACCCATTTTTCTACTCAGTCCCAATAGGAAATAAATACCAAAAAATCGGACGTTGTCATTTGGTAAACGTTAAACGTTTTACGGTAGTTTTTCAGAGTATTTTCCATTATAACACAAACGTAACAGTCTGTTTTTTTCTAACTCATCCGTCAGAGAGTCAAAAGAAGATTTCTTCAAGTATCTGTCTATGTTCTAGGGCTACCGGACCAGAAACAATATCTTAACAGAAGCGAGTAATTGCGATTTGCACATGTCATGATATTAAAAATAATTTCACAATATCTTGAAACAATTCAAACCACTCTATTTTAAAACACACACTGCCCGCCATATTAATAATATCATCCACTGAACCCGTCAATCAATTTACTTATTGATTGACTCCTGGTGCCATCTAGCGACGCGCCGAGTGACATCAGCCTCGCGGAATTGGGCTGATGTAATTGGACATGGATTTGCTTTCAGCCGCGCAGGTAGAGGTCAGGATCTCATTAGCTCGGTCTGGCGGCTTCATTCCACATTTATAGAATTTACAATATGATAAAGTCTACGTGTATCCATCCGCGGTGTTCCGATACGGAAATGTCGCGCTTCCAGTTATATCCTGACAGTTCAAATTTCAGACAAATGCACATTTAATTTACTCTCGGATTGAATTAGTGTCCAGACATTGAATAATCACGGAATCAATCGACGATAACTGAATTTATTTTTAAAAATCTACTGAATACTTAAATTGGCTTATCGCTTCCGTATAATTTGTAGAGTTTTAAAATGGAAGCAATTGAATACATTTATTTTTTGACTTGACTGAAACTATTTTTTTTTTATTGTGGTTTGTTTTCAAGAAAAGTTACTTTGTTTAGCGGTGCCCGTGAGAATTCTGCCGTTATGATATTTGCATAGTTTTGTCGGTCTGAAAATTTTAGAGTGATGCAGTATTTTCGGCTACCATTAATATTTCAATCATGAACTTCTTTTATGTGAGTCCACAAAGAAAGGAGTATGTTGTGAGGTTGAAGGTAGTGAGGAGGAGAAAGATATGGGGAAGAGTTAGTAGGAAAATTAATGGCAATTCAAATCTGGTCACCGAACACGACTAAAGCCATTTCAAGCAACGTTTCGATTCTGAAAGATGGTTTTTCACCAGGGCAATACTGAAAGTATCTACCACTTAGGAACGTGCCGCAAATGAGCTATGTATTATTAAATTAATAAATTGTGAAATAGCACAAATCAATCAAATAAACTTTGCCGGCACCCGGAATTTTAACCCGACCTCCGGATTCGTAGCCAAGGATCGTAACCACTCAACCACGGAAGCCATCAACTAGCTATGGATCCCTTAGAAATCTAATTGTTTGTATACACTATGAAAAAAGAATATAATCTAACTTGCGCTAAGAAGGTAGTAGTTAGTGACCTCTATTATATTTATATATAAATAAAATAAATTTATTGTATTTTAAATTAAAATTATCATTATGTATTAAAATTGTTATTACATATTAAAATTGTTATTACATATTTAAATTGTTATTACATATTTAAATTGTTATTACATATTAAAATTGTTATTACATATTAAAATTGTTATTACATATTAAAATTGTTATTACATATTTAAATTGTTATTACATATTTAAATTGTTATTACATATTTAAATTGTTATTACATATTTAAATTGTTATTACATATTAAAATTGTTATTACATATTAAAATTGTTATTACATATTTAAATTGTTATTACATATTTAAATTGTTATTAAATACTAAAATTATTAATGTATATTAAAATTGTTATTAAAATTGCTATTAAATATTAAGATTGTTATTGAATAATAAAATTGCTGATATATATTGAAATTGTTATTATATATTAATATTATTATTACATATTAAAATTATTTTAGCTAAGCTCAAAGCGCAAACCAAAATTTAAGTTGCGTTTATGTACGATCGTGAAACAGTTAAAAACTCATAAAAACGTAAGTAATATTCACCACTAAGTAAAGAAATATATACAACACGGGTTTGCCAGACCCGAAGAGGTGATTACAGTTCATTCCTTTAGCGGGAAGTGAGTTTTCAATCCGAGGCATGTTAGAACGGCTGTGTTTAGTTTACCCGGCCCAGCGAGGGTACAGAGATGGGGGATAGGGGGTTGGGGGTTGTATTATTGTTGTATGTAGAATGAAGACTAGAGCTGGCTGGCGCCTCGCTGCCGGTGGAGATGTTTGTAATACATAACTATTTTCAGTTTTCCCTGTGTTATTTTATTATCCACAGTTTGTGTTTTGGGGGGACGGATGGAAGAGTGCAATGGCCTCGTGATTATTGATTGTCTTATTATGAAAACAATACGCGTGTGTGGAACGGTAAACGATTCAGAATAATGGCTTCGAAAATCACGTTTGATTGTATTTGTGCACATTGATAGTGGTTCAAACTGCCATACGATACAGTATATCACTACACGAGCAAGAACCTCTTTAAAATATTTTACCTGAAATTCCTGTGAAAACGTCGCATTCAAAAGTTTGCAAAAGTTGCGTCATTTGATGGAATAACTGAATTCTTACGAAATTGCTCAGCATTAAAAGAAGGCACTCAAAAATACACTCTGTAATCTGCTAGTGCAATAAATACGTTACGGTATATAGTAGTCAAGAAAACGTATAAGGTTTCAAATAACAAACATTCTTAGACTCTAAGCGTTCAAGTTCCATATGAAATACATACTGAAATTTTAGGTAAAAACTGCACATGTTTTTAGACATTTTGGTATGTAACATATTTCATAGAATTTTAAAGAAACCTCAGATATGTACATAACTACCCGCATATAATTTACAGAAAAAAATATTTTTTCTATCGCTTACATTGGCAACCTGCTAAGTGATGTTTAGCTCCTTATTTGGGTGCTCATCCTTCAATTTCTCGTAATCTTAAACCTTAAAACCACGTAATGGTGAAAATTCTATCAATATTTTCACCATCAGATTCATCATCCACCGTTTTTTTAGTTGTTGCTTTGACTCCCACATATTTCCGAATGCGCTTCCCATAATGTTCGGCCCCAGATCCTGGGCGGCAATTATAGTCAACGGATCACCCCCGTGAGACCGAACCAGATTATATTAGCGCCCAAATTAAATTACCTTCATTAGCCGACTGAAACTGACACAAAAGTTGGCACAAATTGCGGAAATATATTTTCAAAACTAAACTTCGCAGCGAGAATTAGACGTTCGTTAGTCTGTTTGTGAGCGTCAACTGCTCGATGCTTTTTGTTTTCGTGCTTCCTGGAGACAAATAAAACACACAAAAAAATAAAATATTATATTTTTCGAGCTCTCAAAATTACGAACGAAATAAAAAATCGTTTTTCCCCACTTCTTTGCCATCACTTAACCCTCCCCTCCCTCTTCAACCAGCTTCGCGATATATCACTAACTAAGGTTGTCATAGTCGAATAGTCCGACTAGCTACAGATAGAACTACTGTGCGTTTTACTGTATTACTAGATATACCCTTTAATCCAAATACCTACCAAGCATTCAACAGATTCTTATACTGGACAAATGTGTACTAGATATATGAAAACAAGGTTTTTCCAATACTATCTTGGTTACATTATGATGGGCGACAAATTAATATATAATTAATATATAATATAATAATAATATAATATAACTTGTTACTTTGTTGCATTAATCAGTGAAGTTTCCTCTATATAAAAATAAAAGCATTAATACTTGTAAACGAAAAAATAGTGAAATTAAAAATAATATTCTTTAATAAATTATCTAGTTTCAAAGAAACACCAAGTAAAACTAATGAAAAATATATAAATCTAACTTTATAAGAATAATATAACACGCAGCGGGGGTAGGGAGATATAAGTAACCTTTATTTTTTTTCTGTAGTGAATTTACTAAATTGTTCCAAGGATAAATGGGAAACATCAGAGTCTGAAAATATGTTATTGTATTTTGTACATTTTCTTCTGAAAAATGAAGGCTGTGACTTTTTGAGTGTGGGTTGTAGTATAGTTGATTTAATCGTATATTTTGTACCGAACACTGGAAGTGAATTTTTTCTAGAAGGCAATAGTTATCGACAAAGTTGTTGTTTATCTTAATGGTAATCCTAAAGAACGTTGTAGACGAAAAAAATTACTTTTAATGAATTGTTCCGTGTAGTCTGCAGGAAGAAAATTAGACTGATGATAGCCACCATTCGTTAGGAAAAGAACCAAGAGAAGAATTTTATACATTTTCAATCTCATATGGCTAATAACTGACGAAATTTTCTCATGCCAAACTTACCACACAAAACATTTTCCTAATTTCACTTCCAAGCGAAATTCCTGCGTGATATTTTAACTCCACCAAAGTTTAACCGTCGGTCGTACCAACCCAACATCCAATATTGGAGTACACAGCGCAGAACCTGAGAGGCGCAACATTACACATGAGTGTGTTTGTACGTTGTATAGTTACTTCCCTTAGAACGTGTCCCGTCCACAGATTCTACAGGCTGTATTGAGTAAATATGGTGGTCCGGAGATAAGCCGAACAGCCTACGTTATATCTACCCCTATAGCGTTGAACGGGAGTTCAATTTACTGCCTCCGTTTTGCTTGATTGCTAAAATTAGCCAAAACGGAATTTTATCGACTATGTGAATCGTGTCGTTGACCTTATAGCTACGATTTTATTAAGCTTTAAAAAGTTCAATCAATTCCAGGTTTCATTTTTGTTTTGATAAACTTATCTAACGCTGCGGACACAATATTCGTTATTGAATATTTGAGGAAGAATTTTCATTGGACAATTCTTTCAATTAGTATATTCTATGATCAAGTTTTCATATAATGGTCAAGAACAGTGATTAATGTACGTTTTTGGTACTGTTTAACCATTTACAAATACATATTTTTACATAAGAGTTAACATTAGGATATTTAAATAGCAGCGCCCAAAAATATTATGAAAATAAGTTAATATAGCATAGCATCTCAAGATATGTTAGTAAACTTTTTGTGTTAACGAGGCTGCAGGAAGAAATTTGTTAATGGGGGCCTTGAAGAGGCCCGGAATAATAGGAGGAAAGACAAATGCTAGTTCCACATACTAGCCGACTTATACAAGAACGAGTCCAACATCAACTATGAACCGACCAATTACCAATACATGCAATGTTTTTTTTTAAATTATTTACATGGGTTCACATTTTATCCCCTAGAGATAGGCAATGGTTATGCCAGTTTTGGTTAGGTTCCTTCAAATTCCGATAGGGTTCGTCGTTACCAATTTCCTTACGTATTTGCTTCTAAAACACGTGATTAAGTATTCATAAATTCTAAATTAAAAATATTTAACACCTATTGACTCAAGCTATTATATTGCGTATTTAACCAAAAAAACTGTATGAAATTTTAAATGTTTCGAATATTCCAAATCTTTGTACGTTTTTTCGTATTCGTACCCACTGTCATAAGGGGTTGTCAATAACTGAATCAGTTATACTTCTCCAGTGGGGGGTTGGTTTATCTACCCCGCTGCAGGTATTTACGTATGCATTAAACCCCCTCCCCAATGCCGCTGTTCTAATCGTGAACGAACTAAAAGCGCGGAAATTTGAAATTTTAATTTTTAATACACCTTGAATGAACCTCGCCAGACATTCCCTTCCTGTGGGAATTTTATGTGTTTGATCTTCCTGATTGTGTTTGCTTTATGCCTTTTATCCAAGGATAACCTTTTTTGTTTAAAAAAAATCTTTGTACATCATTTATAGAATTTTTTCGCTATTGAAACTAGAAAATTAAACTGATTTTTTATTACAATTTTGCTGATGGGTTTTTTCTATCTTTCAGCACCGTTTTTTCTTATTAAATGATGTTGAGCAAAAAAGTGGTGTCTCGTTTTATGTGTCGATAGTTAGATGAATATTTAGAAAGCTCCCACATAATTCAAACCGCAAAACGTGTGCAAATTGCATGACGACAGAGCTTGCCGTTCGAGAATTTCTGTTCTTTTATAATTGAGATGCATACTATAACAAAATATTTTTACGAATACCCTTTTTAGATTTTCAAAGGTTTTTCAAAAACGCAGCTTCCAGACACTGAAAATTGTTACTTTCTTCGATACCATGAGACTCTAATTTTCTCGTCGCTCACTCCAGTGAGTGTTGGTTGAGATAGTGATGGGATAAATCGAAGCCTCCTTCCCGCATTGATAGTGGAAATAAATCACGCGCCTCAAACCCTTCTAACTTTTAACATGTTTTCTTTCTTAAGTACTTTGTTCTTCAAACACAAACCCTCTTACACTGCCTACTCCTTCCATCGGAGATATAAAGTCTTTTGACTTTATTTGTTTATGAGGTTTTTTTCTATTAGAACATTTGTGGTCACACTTAACTTTCTTTTTATAGGTCGCACTCATATTTCTTTTTCGCAAAAAGAAAAAAAAATTATCTGTTCCCTGAAATCTACTTCCACTGATTGAGACCAAAATCCAACACATGTGCTAGAAAAACATAACGATTCTAAAATAAAAGCGCTGTTTGCCTCAGTACATTATGAAGGGTAGTTTATTTTTTGATAATATAAACATTTTTTACTGAAGAAGGTAATATTAACATATCCTAAATGAAACACAAAACCGAAAAAAAACAGAAAATAAAAATGTATCAGTCGCATCTGGAACTCGAACCCAGGAACTATGTCTTTCCGGGACAACCGCTTTACCGACTAAGCTAATGAGACCAGTTCAATTTATGCCATCTTAATCTATATCATATCTCAAGTTCAAGACTTGTCAATATTATCCTCCATTTTAAATCTCATATTATTGGCTGTTATCTTTATGAAGATTACAAAGTTCTTCCCGAACACAATTGCAATCTGGATAGTCTCGGATATACCTATCCGATTTTTATTTATATGACACATCTATTGACTTTTCTGCAAATCTAGAATGAATATTCAAATTATTTTTAATGACTTATTGAAGTTTATAAACCTCGTTGTAATATTTAACCACCGAAGATGATAATATTAACATATCTTAAATGAAACACAAAACGGAAAATATTTTCTGTTTTTTTTTTTTCGGTTTCCTGTTTCATCTAGCATATGTCAATATTATCTTTTTCAACAATTAAATATGACAATGAGGTTTATTAACTTATTAAAAATAAATTGAATCAATTTTTGTTTATGTTTATAATTTGCCTATTCTTAAATTATTGTGTTCTATGTTTATCATTTGTCTGTACTTGACATTATTTTTTTTTTTGTTTTTTCTATATTCCTGGTGAGAAAAGCTTCGCTTACGAAACATGTTTATATGTATATATTATTAAAGTGGTGATTACAAAATTAGTTTTAATTAATTTAGTAATAATATTAATTGGATGATTCCTATAGCGCGGTTTTTTGTAAAATATCACCTCAAGGACGCTGTACAAATATTACTTGCTAGGGTTTATCTTATTATGTTCAAACAGATACAGAAACATACATAAAGTTTTAGCTTGAGAAAATATGATTTCGCACGCACCTTACACAATATCAGAGAAGACTGCATATTGCATGATATGGCACTTACAATTTTATTCTTATTTCTTATTGATATTATGTTTGTTAGTGGCTATAGAAAGATTTAGTATTTATTTTTTTAAAGTGTTTTTTTCGAATTTAGGACTGAAGAACAGATTTAAAAAAAAGGCCGAAAAAAACCTTGAAAATTCTCCTCGAGGTTAAAATGAAATTTTAGGTGATAATTATTTTCATTTACAAGTATTTATAGATATTTACCATGTCGAGGACTATGAAAAGTTTCAATTTTTTGTGTGAACTGCTTTAGGTGGATACTAGCCGGCTAGCTATGTAAAGTGGGTATTACAAGAAACTTGTCGATATTTAATAGTCTCTTTCCAGGACTATCTTAAAAATAATGTACACTCTGGAACGAGGCCCAAAATAACAAAATGCCGTTATTAAATTCCTTTTTTTGAATCGAACCAACCACCACAAATTTTCTCTTGGTGAAGGGCCAAGGAGGCCTTCAAATGTGTATTTTTTTATTGCAATAAGTGTAAAATAACTTAAATTATTAGTAAATGAATTAAAAAATATACTACAGGAATATATGAATACTGACGATGAAAGCATCGCTTTCGAAACATATCACAACTGTTCAACACTTTATAAATATATCTATCTATCTTTATATAGTGGTGAAAACAAAATATATTTGTTTAATTAATTAATTAATTATGACGCCATAAAGTGAATACCAATCGTTTGAAAAAATTATAAATAATAAATATTTACTTCTTCGATAAATGTTAAAAAACTTTGTGGTGTCACTTTTAATAAAGATAATAAGAAATGTTTTGTATATACGACCATTTAATATATAAAGTTCACTATGTATCGGAAGCGAAGCTTTCCTCGTCAAGAAAAACAGTATACTGAGAAATAATAATAAGATAGATAAATAATAAACATAGAAAAATAGTAATGTAAGAATGGACAATTTATGCAGAATTAAAAATTATAAGAGAAATTAAAAAATACATGTATTTTTATTATATGTATAAAAATAAAAAAATGTGGTTATTTTTATTACAAATAAAATATTTCATTATTAATAATATTCAATTGAGTATTAACAATTTTTCTAATTTAAAAATTTTCTAATTTATCAGTTTGTTAACCAGCTGTATTCATGCGTAAAATATTTAAACCTTTATTTAAGTCATCGCATGGCTTGTTTCCAAAAAATGGTTGGCAAATTCAGAATAATTATTTTTACTTAAGCGCGCACGTTAAGTGCTCATTAACTCTAGAATTAAAATTTCTTGAAGTTTTTCCTATTTAAAACAATTTACAATCGTTACGAATTAATTTATAGACTCCCTATTTATTTAAAATACCATTTTTATTCTGGTTATTTAAAATGTCCTTTTTTTAATTTATCGTTATTATTAAAAAAAACTGGTTGGATAGTATTTGGGATATTTTTTAGTACTAAATTTGAAGCATGATTGTCTAAAAGTAATATTTTTCTCCAAAGTTTCCCAACTTTAATTATATTTTTCGATAAACATAAGCTTTAAAAAAATATATTGAACGTTTTGTTTAACATATTATCTATTAATTTCGTATTCTGACAGTTGTTAATTGCAATCAGTTTAATTATATATAATTTTTTGCACATTATTTTGGGTAGGGTTAATTATTTTGAATTATTTTGTCATTTTTTTCTCGGTATATTGTGTACCTAATGAGGGAAAGGCGTATACAAAACATTTCGTTTTCATTTTATTAGTATTTAAACCAACAACCTTTGGGTCCATGGCCAACTTACGGCTCTACCACGGAGGTCAAACACCAAGCTATATAAAAATATAAAAATTGAACTGTAAACATTCTGAAAAAAATTATTCACCCGAACCTCGTTCGCGAACAAACTCATTAACACATTCTTTCTTTGAAGAATGCTGCTCCTTGAATCCAAAGGTCTAGGACTCATTCATAATTTTTTATTGAGTCCGCAAAAAGACTCCGCCGTAACCTAAAGGCGGCTGGAGGGCTTTCCTTTCATCGTGTCATGTGATACTTTAAACATGGCAGCCTTTAAAGATAGCCACCCCGTTCCTCTCCTCCCTCCCAGCTCCATTTTTCCTCGCTCTCCTCGTCGGAACGACACATCGCGATAATTGCACGGCCCTTTGATGGCAGAGTATTCACCTTTATGATGTAGGGGCATTCAGGGAGGATACACAGCCTTCACTCTACACTTCTCCACTCCTCCACTCACCCCGCATCCCCGTAGCGAGGGGTGTGCCTCATGCAAACATGGGCGTATATTATCTATGGAAACAAACAAAAAACTACTGAAAAACCTTTTTTTTCTGCTTAATATTTTTTGTAGTGTTTAGTCATTTATTTCTGTACCATGACCTTGTGGTAAAAATAATTTTGAAAGGTGGTTTTTTTGTTTATTTTATCAGAACTTAACAGAGCTATGTAATATAACTAAAATTTACATAAAAACCTCTCTACTTAGATATAAATTGATACGTAAAATTGAACGTTATCGTGATTGATTTTTTCGTGGATTATACCGTGTTATTCTTCTTCCTCCAGTAGATCTACCCCGATGATGGACACTGCAAAGATGTCTTAAAAGTTGACTAAAGGAGTAGGAAGCCCAGCACCGTACAATACCTCAAAAATTAATAGTACTTTTTTTCTGTGAAAATATCAAATTATATCCAATGTTTAACGTGTTTAGTCCAATCGGCAATGATATGGTCAAAGGTTATATCATCTTCATCTGTACTGACTTTTTTCTAACAATGGTGTAGTGAAAGGGCTTGCATAAAAAAATTACATTGTGAAATTAGTACTTGTGGAAACCGCAAAAAACTTTAAAATGAAGGACACTTCAAGGAAGGCGGCAAGCCTTTTTTTGAAATTATCGTGACAATACATTTAAATGTCTTACCATCACACAAAAAAAAATGTATTTTCAACGGTGAACCCTGGCATTTTTAAACTTTTAAACTCTTCTATTGAATATCTTGAATAATATAAGTATTTTCAACTCAGTATTGTTATTTTCATCGTGAAATACAAAAAACTTAAAATTACGGCAAAACACCATTTAGATATGGTATATCCATAGAGATAGGAAAAACATATATATGAAAGTACTTGCGAACAAACTCTTGATTTCATAAAATCATCCCTCTGCAATAGAGAAAATCAGTTGCCTGGTTCAATCGCGCCACCATAATTGTGATTTCGCTATTCAATATTTGAGTTTATCCATCTGTTTTCTTAGCTCCATCGGCTTTGATGTGATGTTTTGAAAGGGTGTTAACCCTACACTGCCCCAAACCCTTAAACCCCCATTGAACCTACGCCGTGAGGTCAGGGCGGTATAAAGGCCAGCCTCCGAGATATGAGATTTTCCTTACAGGCGCCGAAGGGATAAATAGAAAATTCTGGCGTCCGGTTTTCTACGGAAATTTTACAGCCTTTTTGAAAATGCTTTTTTGTTACGCGTGTTTCATAATCTTCCATGGGGAGAAAACAATTTGACCCCATGTTGGGGAAAATATTTCTTGGAATATTTTTTTTAAGTTTCGGCCAAAGTTACACAAACAATATTCAGCTTTTCTTGTTCAAAATTTTGGCGAGGCTTTTAGGGTTTTAAGCAAAACAATCGACCTTTTTATTATTATCACTTTAGCGAGTCATTTTTAAAAAACAATTGAATTAAAAACAGATTAAAATTGTTGAAATCTTTTTGTTTTAGAGTGATATGGAAAAAAAGCTCGCTTAAATATATAACTTCTTTAAAAATACTACTCATAATATTACGGTAATTACTAACTTTTTTGATAAATGTATATTGTTTTCATTCATGGCCAGAAATTAACTGATCTCACCGTACTATTTATCGAGGCGGAGCGTTTTTATAATAGTGTTTAACAAAGTTAATTGTACTTTAAAATTTCAACAATTCTTACAAGTAAGTTAAGTTTGCAATATTTCCTATAAAGTTTCTAACTGATAAACGTTATGCAATTTTCCATTTTTGACAGATTTCCACAATTCCTTCACGTTTTACTAATGAAAACTTTATTTTTGTTTCAGGTAAGAAAATCGCCATCTCCGTACAAAACTTCTTGAAACTTCGGCTAACTCCGTTGCGAGTCGTGCATCTTCGGTAAGTGTCGTGTCACCCGCTTCCCAGGGAAAACAATCGCCGCTAGAGCTACGCCATACAATGGAGCTATTGTGCCCCTGTCGTAGAAGCATTGTACCTTAAACCGCTTTAGGGATGGTCTCTGTGTACCCTGTAGTAGGCGGGACAGGTGGGGTGGAGGTACCGCTATAGGGTGCATTATTTATTAACGCTGAAGGGTAAGCAATGACGCTGCAGAACTGCGGCCTCCATCGGTCCAATCTTACCAAAATTACCCCAGCAATCTTGCCTCACTTTGTGACTGAGAAAATAAAGGTTTTATGTTCTACACGTAATAATTTGCTCAACACGTATTTGATCAGAAAAAAATATAAGAAGGTAGAGAAAGAAGTGTAGAAGAATGATTTAGTTTCATAATTTCCTACCGGTTAGTGGTCGTGTGGACAAATTTGTCGGATTCCCACCCAGGGGTCGTGGATCAATGTTCTTCTAGCTAATTTCTAGATCAATGCACTTACCTTTTTCACTTATAATAATGGAAATAGGAGGAGTAATTTACATATTTTCCGGTTATTCGGAACAAGGAATTTTCTTTAAAAATACTACTTACTCGTAATAATAATGCCATCGAATGGCGACACGGTTATGCTAAGATTTATTTTGAGAATGATTCCAGCAGAAAATAATCGGTGTTTTAAACTTAAAACCCAATTTAACTTGCTCTGAACAAATTTAACTCGTGTACATTATTACATAAAAATAAATTATGCGTGGGATCAGTTTTTTCCCATATCGTTAAATTCCCAAAATTGTATGCTCAGTTTTTGTCTGAAAGGGTATGTGAATTACAATATTATTATACCGATGGGTTACATTAAACGTTTGCAATCAATGAGAAATAAAAAATTTCAAACATCCTTTATGCAGGGTTCTTTCGGGTACCAAAATTGTTGGCGTGCGACGCCCAAAGGATGGATCCGAACAACCTTCGCTGTGAAAAGATTTAAAGGGCAGCTTTAATTAGTCCGTCGGAAGGGAATTTAATTCAAAAATATTCCTGTAAAGAAATAATAAAGGCTTTTTAATGGGACCTATTCTTGGATATGCCTTGTAAAGGTGTTTTTGTGTGCTTTCTTATCTTAATGGATTGGAGACGTGTCGTTTACATTATTTTCTTTGCATAGTGACACACCTTAGAAAGTAAATATTAGCGGGAACTAAAACATTATTTTCACGCAAATTTTATAGTGAATTTGTAGCAATTTTCTTGGAAATTAAAAACCTACAAAAGGTGAAATTATAGAACAGGGTGTGTGCGTGTACAATTACTACTGCATATGAAAACATTACTACATCTAACTATTTAATTTTATAGTGAATTTGTAGCAATTTTCTTGGAAATTAAAAACCTACAAAAGGTGAAATTATAGAACAGGGTGTGTGCGTGTACAATTACTACTGCATATGAAAACATTACTACATCTAACTATTTAATTTTATAGTGAATTTGTACCAATTTTCTTGGAAATTAAAAACCTACAAAAGGTGAAATTATAGAACAGGGTGTGTGCGTGTACAATTACTACTGCATATGAAAACATTACTACATCTTACTATTTAATTATACTACGGTTAGTTTATCTTGTCACTAATGACACATGTAATTTATGTAGAGAAAACTTGAAACTCTTACCGTAAAAAGTTTTTTTTTTTAATATTTGTTATCCAGCTTTGTATTCGTGAACGTCGGTAGTGAAGATATTTCGAATATCAGAAATATTAGTTTCTCTTTTGGTGGCCTTTTAAAATATTTATATATATTTTTTTTATAGATTTAAGTAAAAAAAATAACAAAACAAAATATAATCTAAAAGACGCGAATAATTTAATTCGTTCGTTCTTAGGAAATAATTGTTTTTTGTTCCTGACGATTATTCGAAATATACGTCAATATAATGCTAAGTTAAGGTCTTTTCACATCTACCGGCACCGTGCAGTGCAAACACGAACAGTTTAGGAGTCAATATAGTATAAGCCAACGGTCTGGAAACCAAGTTATGATATTCATTCCCTTGCAGTAGAAAGAATTTTTTTAAATCTTAAGATTTTTTAACTTCAGAATGATTATCTTTTACATCACCTTAATTTGTTTTCAAATTAACGAACTTAGAACGTAGAATAATTGCTGACTTATCGTGTTTACACAAAATTATAAATTCAATTATTGACAGCCCTGAACTATTATATTTGGTTTCTATCTATCTACCACGTAAATCAACATCGAGGCATTATTTACCGTATTATTGTGACAACTCCATTACTATATCACAATTGCATAGTCCCTTTCGCCGTATTCAGAATTTAGGTAATAATTATAAAGATGTTGTCGACATATTAACATATCAATAAAAAAAATGCGTATCTTATTTAAATTTCTTTCGGCAAGTAAAACAACTAGTTTAATTGAATAAACTACCTAGCTCTGCTTCGAACTGATTAATTTGTTATTATTATTATTAGTTTATTATTTTTTCCTAACTTACGGGCTAGGAAGGTTTTGTAAAATAAAAAAATAAAATATGAATTTAATGTTGATCGTAAAATGTATCATTAAAATGTATCAATTAAATACTAACTTCTTCTTTGTTTCTGATTATTTATTCTTCTCCGTGCTATTGTTTATTGTTTATTATTATACATGTATTTAAATTATTTTTTTTAATTTTTATTTACTTTGTTATATTCTTAATTGAATATATATTTACATTGCTGCGATACCAAATAACATGTGCGTACTGTCCTGATAAAAATGTTAAATGTTTAAAGCCCAATTTGGGCATAAATAATAAATAAATAAAAAAGCAAGAATTCCGAGAGGAAGATGTCAGCTGATGTCGAATCATTTCGAATCGAAGAGCATCTGACCGGCAATCAGAAGGGTGCAGGTTCGAGTCCTGTCGGCGACATTTATCTTTTCTCGGAAGGTTTTTTCAATTTGGATGAGTGTTTCAGGCTAATAATTATTGTTTATAAAAAATAATTGTTACCCTTTGCGCTATGCACAAAAATCTTGTCTTAAAAACTTTAGTTTATCAATTAATGAATCATTTCTCTTCACTTTGTCGAAGTCGGTTCATACAGAATACAGAACATAGACGATTGGGATATGCGATCCGTGAGATATAATGGGGTATCTAGCGTTCAGTTCAGAAAGCCCGGTGATGGAGAACGTTAGATGGGATTGTATTTCGTGTAAATTAAATCAAATTTAATAATGTTTTTCTTAAGTTTTGCAAATATATATATATATGTATAATGTATATATATTTTAAATTATTGTTACACCTGTAACGGCGTTCAAAGCCATTTTCAAACTGTCTTCATTTTCAAAGTATAGAGGATTACCAAAACATCAAATTCATTGATTTAAATAGCATTCATGTCATTATAAAACAATTTATCCGGTGAAAACAGCTTTCAACTGTAAATAAGTCACGGAATAGAGAAAAATTATTTTTAACAATTATTTTCAAAGTAAATTTATTCCGGTTTTACCGGTAATAAATCGTTTTAAGCCTATCCAACTTAAAATTGGGTGAAATTAAATAAAATCATATAAGTACGTCGTCTCAACGTGGCTGAACACATTTTTATACAGCTATAACAATAATTTCAAAAATAATGTACTCGCAGAATTTAATAATAATATTACTAAAATTGATTTACTTGAAATTGTATTTAAAAAATAAATTAAATGGTGTTCTACAAAGTAAACACAATAACAATTAATAAATACGTTTATACACGTTCCTACTTACCGCAATAAGTTGTTCACTCGTCCATACACGTTCAATTTCCCGTGTGTTCTTAATTCCTACAAGTAACGTATTTTGGTTCTAAATATACAAATTGGAGGAAATGAACTGTTTACACACATTTTATGCGGAATTTTCTTACACAGTAATATGTATACCACAAACGGGATGTAGGGTTGATTTTCTGAGAATTAGTAATTATTTTACTGTGGTAAATGCCGCACGTGGAAATATGATTTACAAATTATTAATTTTAACACATGTATTTTTTACTAATTATGTATTAAAATCTCAACAATAATTTCGTATTTTCCAACAATGTGTTATTATTGTACATATATTTTTTAAATGTATTATTTGTTGGTGATTTATTTAACGGTTATTGGCCAAGTGGTCCAAAGCGTCGCGTTCCCACTCTGGCATCGCGGGTTAAATTTACATAGCTGAATCCAACATCATTGAACAAGCAAAATTTTCCACTTAAAATGATAGTAGTAAGGTAGACGCCTTCCGTGGTTGAGTGGTGACGATCCTCGGCTACGATCCGAAGGTCGTGGGTTTAAAATCTCGGCCTGGTAGGTAAATTTAATTTGTTTAATGTGTGTTATTTTACAATTTGTTCCAACAACATAATACTCGTACATAGTAAATTTGCGGCATGTTCTAGAATGGTAGATACTTTCACCGTCGCCCTGGTTAAAAACC
The DNA here is from genome assembly GCA_022606495.2 of Halesus radiatus. NCBI lineage: Eukaryota > Metazoa > Arthropoda > Insecta > Trichoptera > Limnephilidae > Halesus > Halesus radiatus. The sequence goes on along the minus strand of JAHDVE020001941.1, from coordinate 19,528 downwards.
ACCATTTAGAATCGAAACATTTATTGAAATGGCTTTAACCGTGTTTGGTGACCATATCTGAATAGCCAGTCATGTTCCCACTTTCCTCTTCCATCTCTTCCACCCCCCCCCCCCCCTACTAGCTTCAGCCTCACAACATACTCCAATTGGGATGCCATATTCTCACTTGCTCCAGACGGTTGGGAACAGTCGGGACTATCAAATATTGTCAAATTATTCGTGAATGGAAAATATTTGTGATCATTTTACGAATTAAAATAAAAGACTTTTTAATAAGGTTACCCCTGTTATTAGCACATGTTTTCCGAACCTCTGAAAGCTGGGTGGATAGATAGCCGCAAAGAAAAAATAATAAACGTTCCGCAATACGAACGTGGAAAACGTTGTACAATTCTATGATCCAAACAAAAGAGTATTTCAAGTTATGTAATCCCCTCTCCTTAAAAGCATTACGTCGTTCAAAAGAAATATCCGTCTTCAGAACAACCTTCTGTCACCCATAAACAAAATCTTATACATCATCCAGAACATTTTTCAGAACATCCATCCCTCCAGAAGGATAATTCTACAGAATTTTGATATACAGTCGTGATACAGGTAAGGACACTGAACAGATTATTCCTAGAAATGCGATTTCTACCAATGTGAAAGAAAACTTATGTCGTCGATAACGAACTCCGGTAAAAAATATTACGACTTAATAAAAAATAAAAATATATACGACTATATTTAAATAGATATGAATGATTTATCATATGTAATTATGCGTAGAATGTATATAATCGTTATTTAAAAGTGAGTAAAAAATCGTGTAATCAAAAGACCCCGTTATATTGGTACCATTGCATTCGTAACATTTGACGTCACCCGCGTATTCTGTTTTTAGATCTGTATGATTTTTTTTTATTTGTAGATTTTTATTTTTTAGTATTTTTGTAGTTTTGACTAAATTTAAACATAATTTGGGCGACTTTAAGGTCAATAATTGTTCTTCAATATATAAATGGGCAAACCAATTGTCAATTCGGATATTATGATAATGTTAATGTTAAATACTATTATTATTATTATATTAATACTATTGTATTATTTCAGTTATAGTTTCTAAAAAGGTACATAATTTTATTACTCATTAGTTATGGTTTACTATGAATAGAATATAGAAGTCTGTACGGTAAATATCATAATTGTTTGAGATTTAACATTTTACCCTCAAAACTGCTAAAAAACCGACCGACCATAGATTTGGAGCATTTTGGCAGGCTATGAAAAATTGAAACTTTGAAAATTATTTTACCACCTAAACTTAGAAAAAAAAATGTGTACTCGTTTGTAACTTAGGACGTCATTATTGATTTAAAAAATTTGGACAGGAGTTCCTTAATTACGTATTACCTTTTCTCATTCACCCAAGATATGTAATTGAAATAGTTTATCCATATACCCATATAATACGTTTCTATCGGAACATCTCTTCGGTGGTTAAACACAAATCGCTCCGCGCATAATGCGACACCAGCGCCAGCGCCGTGACACGTGGCGGCGAACTCCGAAAGTACTCTGACGTTTAGCATAAACGGGCGGAAGAGGAGCCACCCTAAAGGAAGTGCTCAGGTATTCTTGTAGCGCATGTGACAAATTGGGACGCGTTGAATCAATATGACACAAGTTTATATTGAACCTATATCCGGACCGATATAATCAAATGATTCCGCCCTTATTCGATTTGCAAATCGTCCTTTTGTACCGTACTCGATAAGAGCTTCCCATTGAAGTAAGTTGCTTTACGAGATATATTACAAATACTTTGCGTGTATTTTTTCACTTCTATCAAAATAAATCACGGTTTTATTTTTTTTGTATACTTACGTTCGCTGTGTTTCACGCTCATATCGCGAAACATCGTTGTGTAAATGTCTTTTTTTGTGTGAATACCTCACAGTGGCGTACCCCGAGTTTTTAATCCAGGAAAAAACAGCGAATTATTTGTTATTAATAAAACTTACCATAGAGGTGATAAGTTTTCGATAAGAATGGCTAAATCGCTGGCTTTAGCCGATGTTTGTTGGAATTAGCCGCAATATCAAATCTTTAACTAACCGCCCTATTTATGCATATTGCAAGTCAATTATTGGATATATAAAATTTTCATATTTTTATGAGGAAAGAAAGGAAGCCAACATAATGTGGTAATTATTTCTTTAGTAAAGTTGTACTAATTAATAAAGGTGCCAACAGATGGCACCAATTGCTATATTTATGATTTGTACCGAAAGGTACTGTGTTTTTCGTCAGTAACACAAAAAAATCTTCCCTTGAGTGCGCATTGCGAACAAATGTACATTTTTGTGAAAAATACCTTAATAAATTGAATTTTATTTCGGTGCCATTTTTAAAACTTAGTTTCTGAATTTGACACTTTATATTAAGACGGTTACGCTCTCGGCGCTGCGAATCGTAGCTATTTTTACACGCGTATTTTTGTAAGTGCAGATTGATTTCTTGCAATAATCGTTTCAGTCTCAATTATTCGAAACCAGTGGGATTATGGTATACCCAATTATGGTATTTTGTAATACTGAAAGGAGATGGGGAGGAGGAAGAGTAACGGAAAAATAATCACAATGTGCTAAGAAAAAAAGATTAATTCATTTTTTTGAAGTGGGCCATTTTATAAATACCTATTTGTAATTTCTTCATGATCTCACTGAGATATTTACTTACCTTAAACTTAACAACGAGTAAGGTGTTTCCATAACTAGCTTACTCCGATAAGTTTCTATAATGTGCGGGCGTAACGTATGGGGAAACTTGTAATAGGGGTCTTAATAAATTGGGGCAATTAAAATATATTAATAGAGTCTTGGGGTACCATTTAACCGCTTACTTATTAAAGGGGAATGGAAAGTGATAGCTAATTTATATAAGTTATCGTTTTCTAAAAAACATTTGGAAAAAATAGGAATCTATTTATTCAGGCTCAGGTCATTTATCCATATTGTTCTTGCCTACTATTTCCAGCTTTGGGGCAGCACAATTATTAACAAATATTAGGGTTTCAAAAATCATTACAAAACATTAATATATAATATCCTTTCACTTTCCCTCCCTCCCATCATCATACCCTTAGAGGCTAACCTTGTAACTTTTCTTTTTTAATTGAATAATTTAAATACTTAAGTGAAAACCAATTATTATTTAAACATTTACCAAACATAATAATTATTATAAACTGTTGGTTTTCCAAATAAAATAAAATAAAAATTTGTGTTGCAACATCATTCTTTAAAATTGTGGTTGCTATAATGTTACCCACAATTTGGATTGTTCCATTATTTCCCAAATTTGGGAAAGCAACATCATATCCCAAAACTGTTATTGCAACATTTCATTATGAAGTGGAAGTGCAGAATTAAAAAAAGCATAATCCAACGTTTACAGTGGTAAGATGTTTATGCTCGAAACTAAAATTTCACGAATTAACCCTTACCACTGCATTATCTTTTAATATCTGTTGTCATTCAACTCTAATTTAAATAATGTCATAATATTAATTTATTGATAGGCAGTTATAGGCCCGTCTTATCTTGTCGGCCGCCAGCCGACAACTGAATTGTAGCGTACAAATAGTGAGTGGTAAGGGTTAATACTACCTTTTTCAAGAGAACACCGAACAAGAGTCCCAACTGCTCCCGTCTGTCCGGAGCAGGTGGGACTATAGTATCCCCAATTAGGATATATATGAGACTGAAGGGAGTATGTAGGGGAAGAAGATAGGAAGATAAAGGTTGGAAACTTCCTGCCTAATCAAAAAACTATTCTCAATAATCCGTCACCGCCATAACTAATTTTTCAGAATATTTTTTTTTAAGTGAATTTTAAGTGAATTTTAATTGTTTTAGTTTACTTCAGACAAAATAACCGTCCAGTAAAACTTGATTCGTTTTTTACGAAGTCACTGTTCTGTATAAAACACTGTGTTTTTTTGCTCGAAAGTATTAACTTTCATAGAGTTTACGTGACATGGAAATCTCGTGTTTTTGAAGTGAAATTTAATGTAAAAATGGCCATACCATTTCAAGTTTTAGATTACTTTTGTTCCGAGTAATCTCAATTTCATATTTCGCTCGAATCTGTTAGGGGTAGTGGTTTTATGGGATAATTATTTAAATAAATAGGAATGTTTTTAAACGTCTACTAATATACTGACGCTAAAACAGTTCGTCAATAAAAAAGGCGTCCACCACAACGTGTTTAAGCTTTGTATAATCCTATTCCCATGTTTATTATTATTTTATAACCTATTTTCCCCGACCAATTCAATCAGTTTATCGTTATCAATTTTCTCGGTTTTGGCAATATCTGCATCTAATGACGATATGAATTAAAGTAGGTATTTGCTAATGATCTTCACACTTTTCCTATTACAGAATTCATTGTGTGTAATGACCTTGTCCATCATCACCTGTGATTATTTGAAATACACCTTTGCTAATGGCCGCTATGTATTAGTTATCCAACCTGTAAGATTTTATTTATTATTAGAGCTACGTTTTTTTTTGTTCCTAGCCTAATATTGCAGCATTGTGCTCTAGTGTAAACATATTACTATATTGCTACCTGAGATCATTTATGCATAGATTAAAAACAACTGGAATCACTTAGTACGTCATTTTAGTATAATTTTAAATCAACGGTGTCAAGTATACTGACCAGCACCCCATGAAGGGTTAATTAGATTATAAAACTACCAACATTACAGTGCAACCACGACAACATTAGTTGCTTGCATTATCTATGAACACATTCACATTACAGCGTACGTAAGCGTAACGTATCCGCACATGCACGGACCAGCACCGGCCGCGATTGTCGGCTAGAATATTTCGACGTGCTGGTGGGTGCTCGTGACGTCTGCGCCTGCGCAATTAGTATGAGCACATAACTTTAGCACCGCCTTCTTCGTCAGTTGGCGTCATTAAACGCAGATATTGGTAAAATCTAGAATATGGATAATTATAAATTGATTGAATTGGTGAGGGAATTTAGATTATAAAATAATAGTAATTGTGGGAACACGATCATAAAATCGGCAAACATGTTATGGCGGATGCTAACGCTCAGTCTCAGTCTGCGCTGTGCCTGTACTCTACAGTTCTGCTCTGTGCGGTGCTGGTAAATGTGAGTAGACGCTAACTAGTGCCTTCCAATATAAAATCTCTTTTTCAGGGTTCTTTTTTAACTTACTTTAGTAAACCAAAAAATAAATTGATAGAATTTTTAATCTCCGCACGGGAAAAGAAAAATAATTTAGCACTTGAGGTGTGTTGTAGTGAATGGTGTGTTTGTTAGCCATTGATTCATGCAGTCACATTAAAGCGGGCAGGTGCACTAGTTATTTACGGCAACAACAGATGTCTCCCGTGACGGAAATACGTGTAAATCATCTCCGGAACCGGACATTAATAATACTAACGAACGGGCTTGTATGAACACGGGGTGCACGCGATTTTTTTAATTGACAGTATTTTGCATTCGTGTTTTCGATGAAGAAATTCCTAGAATTTAAATCAATTATTTGGACATATTAGTAAAATCGACGAAATACCTCAGTATACATTAAGTATTTAATTTTCATAATAAAATAACATTTGGACCACTTCAATTTATTATGAAAATCGACCAATTTCGCAAGTACCCTTTCTTCGTCGGGACTATATTAAGACATGAATATTTAGGTGTTGGAGTTGGAGCCGACCAAAGGGGAGGGGGTAATTATGGGTTTTCTGGAGGAACAAAGCAATTCATTGGAAAAATATCTAGAAGAAGACTATACAATAAATTTAATTAGTTATTCAATATACTCGAATTACTATTTAGGAGTTTTCTAATTTCAAGTGCTTCTAAATTATCAATCTCTTGCCTTTATTATTACCGTGATGAATTTGAACCACTGTATTTAATTTTTATTTGAGACTGGTATCTAATTACTGCCCAGCTTTGACCAAGTTTCTGGGCTATTTATAGGAAGTTTTGCTTATTAAATGTTTGTAATGCATGGCTCTATGAAAAATTTTCTAATAATATTTTTGTCTTATTTTAAATGTACAATAGACCCAAAAAAATATTTGAAGTTTATGTGACTATTTTATTGATAAAATATTAATATGGAGGGTGTATCAGCACGTACCTTATGAACTTTAACCAGTGATTCCTGAGCTTTAGAGTAAAAAATGTAGATGGCATTTTGGTGGCTGGTATTTTTTATGTTTTTGTTTTTAATCTTTCTCATCTCATCACTAGTCACTCAGCCGCCAACTCTCCAGTCAGTCCATAACTGTCCAATACCCATTGATTTTTTAAATATATTTTAGGACAAAAAAAAAAGAAAGTAAAAATTATGTCACCGGAGACCAAAACACCATGAACATTTTTTACTTCAAATAACCTATGGAATCGGTGGTTAAATTCAGTCGGTTACGTTCCGATACATCCTGGATACGTGTATTGAGTGCAGTTAATAATTTTGAAGGTATAACCAAGCTTCTACTTTTAGTTGGCTATAAATAAAGAAAAAATACGCATTTTAATAAATGAATCAAAAATCACTTTGTATTCGCCACTTTATTAATATATATATATATATATATATATACTCGAAATTATTATTTTTAGTCTTCCCTATATTCCTGATGAGGAAAACATTGCTTTCGAAATATATTGATATGTTTATATTAATAAAGTGGTGAATACAAAGTAATTTTTAATTCATTTATTAATAATGACACCACAAAGTGAATACCAATCTTTTGAAGAAATTATAATATGCATTTTCCCTGTTTTTCTCTTCATTATAAGGTAGATTCTTAAGTTCTTTGTATTTTCTCTGTGCTTTTTGAAAAAACCTTTGAAAAACCTAAATACGTATTCCTACTGCAAGTGAGTAAAAACAACCTCGTTTAAATCCATTCCGCCTTTCACATCATATTCAAGTATTATATGTTTTTTTACCCTACTAAATGCTCGCACAACTTTTGTAACTCGTTTCAGACGCTGACAGATAAAATAATGTACGAGAATAAATTAAATATTTTGAAACTTTAAACTTTCTTTTCGACACTTAAATGTACATACATGTGCAACCAAAAGTAGAAGCTACTATATTGTAAGTAAAATTTTGATACTGGTGGTCACTGTTAGTACATTGGTTAATACGCATAGAATTTTATTACAGCAATCCGTAGTGACGAGGACTGTGAATATAGTAAACAATTGTAAAATATTAATTTCACTTTTTTTTTAATAAATTATAATAATAATAAAATTAAAATAATAAGAAATAAATCATAAAAATAAGAAGAAAATATTCGCATACTCGCAGATGCAAAATAATCTATGTAATTTTTTACTTTGTTATAAAAACGTTTAATTTGTGGGCGTAGAATTGGTGCCATGTTGAATATTTATTTATTTGACGTTAGGCAATAGTTCCAACAGTAAAAATATTATTGTTATAATAATTATAATGTAGACATATTGGGTAGGTACTAATTCTGTGAAAATTGATAGAAAAATATAATTAATATATTATATAAAATAGGAGGTATGAAATTTATTTTTTCTGTGAATTCCTAAAATTCCGGGAACCCTTGTGCGGAATTGCTGTCAAGTGTCCGGAGCCAGTGGGATTATGGCATCCACAATGCTGAAAGGCTAAAGGGCATGGAAAAGGGAAGGAGATGGAGATTGGAATGTAAGGAAGTACCTGGCTATTCAGATCTGGTCACGAAACGCGGCTAAAGCCATTTTCAGCAACGTTTCGATTCTGAATGGTGATCTTTCACCAGGGATATACTGCGAATATCTACCACTTTTGCTACATCCTCCTGATATTTTACACCATTTTCACTTTTTTTACATTAACTCCATGAAGGAGACCCTGCGGAGAATGATCTTCCTCAGGGCCTATGTCATTTTCGTGGATGCTTTGTGAAGGGTGTTTTTTAAGGAAAGAAATGGGAGAAGGTTCTAAGAAGGAAAAGGGTATAAAGGTTGGGTAGGAATCTTGGAGTCCGTGTGTCCAAGAGTGACAGATGTATAAATTCATCCTTCCCACTGCGGTGCAAGACGATGGATCGAGACTCCCGCTGGAGAGGTCAAGAGATCTCCCTCAACCGGCATCTCCCGATCTGGCCCTCCACGCAGTTGCTGAGTAGACGAATCCACTGCCAAGACCTCACCTCATGAAGCCAGGCACCCCTGATAAGTCATCGAACGTAGGGAACCACTTGGAGTGACCTATGACAGAAGTGTTGATTATCCAGTGAATGGTTCCCGGAACATATTTTTAACTAATGATTCATACGCACGGACTTCTTCTTGAGTCGCTTCCTCATTGCTGAGAATCGTCCAATCTCCCTCGTGTACAAGGCTCCTCCACTCCTGGCGATTCTGCGCTGCGCGAAGAGCTGCGGATATCAACGTTCCGGACACCTGTGAAATGTGGTCACTAAAACGCTTCGGTAACCTTCATCTGCTTCTCCTGCCTTCCACTTCGCCAGTGACCATGAGCTAATCCAGGTTGGAGTTCTTGGTTTAGCCAGCAAAATGTCCAAATAATCTGAGGATATGCTTTAGACAGATAGTTGATAGCCTATTATGGATGCAAAGCTCTTCCAGAATTGAGGTATTTGTGCGCCTGGCTGTCCATGGAATCCTGAGAATTTTCCTCCAGCACCACATTTCGATGGCGTCTATCCACTTTCTTTCGCTGGCTCGGAGTGTCCATGTTTCCACACCGTATAGAGGAATATGGGGGAAATCAGCGCCCGGACGATTCTCATATTGGTGCGAATGCCTCTATTCGTCTATGCATGCCGCATTTATTCCAAATAACACCTATACATTCTTCCAGCATTGAATTCACCAAGAAGATTATAGTTCTCTTGTGAAATACAGCGAACAAACAGTGCATAATTCTAATGTGTTTCCATTCAAATCATAGTGCATTCATGTGTGTACGAGTATATTCACGTTCCGCAGCCCCCGCTCGGGCCAGAATTGCATCCGTATTCACGCGGTATGCGCGCCGGTGTTAATTACACCTTGGTTTATTTAGTGTTCACTTCATACAATTATTCGCAATTTGCATTTATGTAACCCGCACAACCCAAAGGATCTTAGGCTAAGCAGCGCGGGGCCGAAGGTCGACTATCCCGTGCCAGCGGCACATCACCTGTATCTGTTAGAGATAGAGACTGTTATGGGGCTATTGCACGTGTGAACAGAGCGGTCGGCGGGAATATGGAGTGTGGGGAATATTATGAAATGAATATGATACACTAATGTAAAAATGCACTCTAATGTAATGTGTTAGAAGGAGAATTTTTACTTATTTGTTTCATACTGATACAAAGCAAATTCAGTTTATTACTTTTCACATCGAAATTTGAATCTGGAAGAGTTTTAAAAAAAAAAACAATTTTTTACCTGGTACTATAGTTATAGGAAAATGGCGTGCATTGCTCTATGATCAAATATAGGCTGTGTATAGTTTTTATTGAAGATTTAAAAAAAAGTTATTTTATTATCATTTTCCGATGATTGTTTTGTCCAACTGATAATGAGCGAACAAGGTCTTTATTAAATTTATTGAAAAATACATTTGGATCAGAAATTTATGGTATAGTTTATTTCTTTAGTACGTTATTCTTAGGGTAAGCACACCTTTTTAAGCTTTATGGATTGCATGCTATAATATATGTCATATAAAAATCTAAAGCATTACAGAAAACAACTGCGCTCAGTTACTATTTGATAGTCCCTAACAGCCCAAAGCCGATGGAACTATGGCATTCTGGATGTTGAGAATGTTGTGAGACTGAATGAAGTGGGAACGGGAAAATCACGAGGAAGGGGAAGCTTGATTGGTAGTCCATAATCAGGGAGATAGTTAGATTAACTTCCTCTCTGCAGCGAGGTAAAAATGAAATCTATATGTAAATAAATCAAAACACTTGAAATAATAATTTAATAATATTCCATAATATGTTTGTTTCAAATATAACCCTGCGATCTCATGCCACAACTTATCTACCCCTTAATATCTCCCTTCTAAACTTCAGACGAACATATTACATGGAAGGAATAGATAAAGATTACTTGTTACACTGAATTTAATTATTTCGGTGCCTAAAACACAACAAAGATAATCATTTAGATTCGGCAAATTTAATAAGGAAGCCGCTTCTAGTTTGTGGATGTAATAAATAGATGTTGTTTCACGACAGGTGTGAACTAACAACAGATCGATGGGGAAGGTGGAAGATAATGTACAGTGGGTGTAATAGTACTAGATAGCATTACACATATCTAGGGAAAAGATACTTCAACAGCCTACCGGAAAACATCAGAAAAACTGACGACGACAAATGCCTAGTAAAAGCAATTAAAGAACTGTTCAAAGTAAAAATAATAAATTTATCTTCTATTTTCATTCGCATTTAAACCAAATTAATTACAGATTCAATATATACTCGTCATTTTGATGATCACTCTTCTAAACGCAAGCGTCCGCTTCAATAGAAGGTTTTTTTTGTTATTAAAAAAAATTGTGGAAACTAATTTTATAATTTTTATTAAGAAACGTGCTCTGTAAACTGATTAATTAATTAATAAATATAAAATTTAAAAAAATAAATAAAAGTTAGTAATCTGTAAATCCACAATGCGTTTATCCATGGTCGAGTGGTGAGGCTCTCGACTACGAATCCGCAGGTCGCGTGCGCAGGTAAATTTTATTTAATAAATTTGTGCTGTTTCACAATTAATTCATTTAAAAACAGTATATAGTATATTTGCGCATGTTCCAGAGTGGAATATACTCTCAGTATCGCCCTGGTGAAGGACCAGTATTCAGAATTGAAACGTTGCTTGAAATAGCTTTTAGCCGTGTTTAGTGACCAGATCTGAATAGCCTGGTATTTCCCCATCTTCCTCCTCCGCTTCTCCTTCCCCTTCCCAACACTTTCAGCCTCACAACATTCCCCAATTGGAGATGCCATAGTCTCACTGGCTCCAGACGATTGGGAGGAGTTGGGACCCGTATGTGGTATTCACATATAAAAAAAATCATACCAAAATAATATGTCTGTACTACAGAAATATTCCGCTGTTTCATTTCTGGAAAATACAGCGATTTATCTTTATTATGTGACTAGCCGTTAGAAGAAAAACTAAGTATTTAATTTGGAGAATTTTTTATTCTAAGTAACCCTGAGTTATTTAAAAATCTGTTCTACTAAATTGTGTAAATTTAATTGAAAAACCGAGTCAATTAAAATTATTTTATATCTCATCCCTTTTAAGAGAATGATTTGCATTAAAGAAATAATATTCAGAGTTAATTTAGGTGGGTAGCTTTTTTTAAATGATGCTTTTTGAGTTATGGAAAGTGTCAAATGGAAAGCTAGAAAAGGCTTTACCACGAAAACACAAATGGGAGAAGATGGGTACGTCCTAAGAACCACAAATGGTACTATCAATAGACGGTCAATAGCCTGTTGAATAGGACGTTCGTATAATAGTTATACGTGTTCAATAAGATTAGCTTAGTAAATAAATCTGTTCTATAAATAATAATATTTGCTTGTTTAACAACTGCTGTAAAAACCTTAAAAAACGTAAAATATTGTTCTAAGAGTTAGCACTAACTAAAACAAAATAAGAGTTAACTAATTTAACACAATACATGCAGCAGAGTTCGCAACAAAAATATTCCAATAGCTCCATATTATGTACCTTTAAACTTCCTAATTCTGCTAATATAATCAAACAGCCAATTACGTCCGCGCCATTTCACTGTCAAAATTCATTTGTGGCTAAATCATCGCATAAACAAGAGGGGATGTTGCTTCGCTCAGCGTAGAGGGTTAAAGGTTAACCGGCACACTAAGCCGAGTGTGGCTGCGGAGAAAAACGACGATAATACATGCATCCCGTTTATTAAAACAAAACCTGCTCCACGCTGTTACATGAAATTTACTAAGGCAAATATTAGAGCACGTGACTACAGCCTTGTTCCGGCGGGAGATGAGATTCCAGCTATTCGAGACAGTGCGCAGTGGCGCGACTAGAAGAGCATTTTTAATACAAATTTGGTTGATAAAACCCAATTGTATACATAACGGAAACTTTATATTTGAAAATATAAATAATTTATTAATTGAGAAAAGAAACCATGTTCTCAAAATAAGAAAATATCTTATCCTGATTGAACACGCGTGGCAACAAAAGCACGTTTTAAACACGTTCATAGACTCTTACCATGGACACTATTATATAAAAATCGTCATCATACAGCAATATCAATTATCTCTTTACGATATGAAAATATGAAAGAGTGAATTTGGAGCAAGACAAATGGGTAATCATATTGTTTCGATTAGATACCGTCACATTTTCCACACTCAAGTTAGATTACGGTAGGCACGGAACATGGTTGATAGATGACCGTTTAGAATTCACTACCGACGGATGACGTTATTGATTGTTTTAAAAACGACCTTAAGGGGATCCAATTCCTAAGATTAGAATGAAATCACGCACTCCTTATGCAAATGACGAAGAGGTTGGAAATCCCGCTTAACACTGGTGGCATGTTCCGATTTACGCAAAAAAAAAACACCGTGTTGCATGTTTTATTTTATTTTGCTCCAGCATAAATATTAAAATTTTCTTTAGTCATATTCAAAAAAACTTAATTTTCCACAATGAACAATATAACAATATCCGAAAAAGTGTTCGTAAGTAGGAGATTTTGCACTTTATTTTTTTCTAAGCTTATTAAAATACCAAAAAATGCCTGGTTAAACCAAAGGCCAAGGTGTGTTCTACTTACAGTATTTAATTAAATCATCTCTAATATTACTAGGTCATTAAAATTTTCAAATAAAAAAGAAATGATTTTGCGTTTCTTCGCATTGCATTGCGTATTATTGCAAGCTTCTAATCGATGAGACTTCTAATAAGACCTGCCAAAGTTCAGCAAAACTGGGGACATTTGAAAGAATCCTATAAAGCTGGACGGTAGAAGAACATTCTCAACATCAAACATATTCAAATAAAAATCACTCGATTGCATGCCGATGCTTATAAAGCGAACCTTGAAATGGTATTTAACAAATGTAAAAACTTTCCCCCGGGTTATCACACAATGTACAAAACATGTCAAGCAGAACAATTTTTTTTTCTAATATAGAAAATAAACACTAATATCAAGTTAAACGCAATAATAATAAATTACGAAGGAAACGTCAAAATTTATCAATTTTTTTTAAAGGTATGCCGTATGAAAAAATAACAGAATTCACATAAATAAGTTCTCCCAGCAATATTTCTTATTTTTGTAGTATAAATGTCTCGTGGCACGTTTTCTTTATGCGCCCATGAGTCAGTGTAGTTTCATCCTTCTCTAGCTTATTAAATCCTTGAATTCACCTCTCTCTCAATCGCCTCGAAAGGTTCATTTCAAGGACAGTTTTTCAATGTAGGATTAAAACCGTTATCTCCAATGTAGTTTCAACTTACTATTACAAGTGGTTTCAATTTTATATTGAAAACATCAACTTGGTACAACTTTAAAATGAGATTACTTTTCATTTTTAAAGGCTTGAAAAAATATTTCTTTCGTTTTTTTATAATACTTGAATACCTTTTTGATATTTGATAGAGTTCGGCGAAGAATGTTTTATATAAAAAATTCCGACTTATCTCTTTTTTGATCTTTAACTTAATACTTTTTTTGCTTGACTTTGCTATGTACAATATTATTTAAATTGAAATTTCAATTGAGCTCGTTTTTTCGATCGTACTTATTCTGTATAATAACTCGAGGACGGGTTTGAGCAGTTTTTTGAAAATTATTCGTAATCACATCGACCCTGCTTTATAAAAAATAAGGCTCACTTGAAAAAATCCAAAAAATTATATTTATTTTCATCTCGATATTATTATATCCGATTACATGATTTCCCATGGAATTAAAGAAAAGTTTATGGTAAAGTTGGTAGATATATGTTCCATGTGGATTCTACGATGCTCTTCAAAAATATTTCATTTACATCAGGGACGTGCAATATATTTCCCGGAAGTGTAAAAATGTCTATGTGTATTTGTTTTTTAAGCTTTTATCAGTGCAATGCTGCGTATAAGCCTCCGGGAGCTTATATGCCGTAATTTGCATGAAATATTTGCAAGAAGTTCTGCCAGATTTATTTTTTTTTAAATCAACTTGTACATAAATAACATAGATATCAGTGTTAGTAGAAAGTTTTTTTATAGGAATTTACTGTTGTTTTTACATAATTACTTAAAATCACGTTAATACTCATTAAAAGTACCTACGATGAAAAGATAAAAGATACCAAAAATAGTGCGACCAGCAAAATTTTGAAAGTTTTTAATTTTTTTATCAAAACAGGTTATTTTTAGGCAGAATGTGTGTGTGCGAGTATGCTTTCATGGAATATAACTCCATTCAAAACGAATCTCAATGAAAACAATCAATGTTTAAAATTTTCAAGGAAAAATAATTTTTTGGATCCTGTTCATGTTGTAAACAATCCACTTAAAGATTTGTATCAATTGTGAATAAAATAAATTTATCATTTTGGCTGTTTTTTTTAAAAGATTACGTATGTTAGATCAACTTATATAAACACAGAAGCTATGTGCTTCATATAAACTGCCAAAAAAAAAACATTTTCAAAAAATTATTAACTCACTTTCAAAAAAGATCGTGTTCATGTATCATCGTTTAGGAAAATTCTTCCAAACTTACTCAGAAAATATATTGCGCGCTCCTAATAGCGAAATAAGTAAGGTAAACCGTTTTAAGGGCGAAAGAGTGGCGCCGCGGCGCGCGCCGCCGACGGTGGGTGGTGGCAATGATTTAGGGGTCCTGGCCGTATCATAAATAAAATGAAGATTGTTCTCAAAGCTCTTCTGATTAAATACTGCTTCGTTATATTTCCAAACATCGCGACGCTTTTAATTTAAATTTGATAAATATCCCCTGCGACTGCGAACCGTAGATACTGCGTAGATGTTTTATTTCTGATATTTATTAAGTGAAGGATGATTATAAAACAGTTCAAAATTCAATCCATGAAAAGCATCTATTAGTTTTATTAAAGAATATTTGAAAATATGTAAAATCCGGTTCTATGACAATCGGCACACTTTTTAAAAGTTTGAAAAAATGAAGTAATAATAACTAACCTAAAAACATAACCTGACCTAACCTAGTTAACGAAGTTTTTCTTTCATAATTTTGATGACGTTAGATCACCTCCTAAAGGTGTGTTTTTTTAACTATGCCAAAGTCCGGTTACTGCATATATCGTCGTTTTCTATGCTTTAATGGAAATTTCAAATTTCCATGACTCTTAACGAAAATAACATCGCGAACTAAAATTGGTTGCGTTTGCCTAAAAATTAAATTTAAAAATTTATGAACTAACTAAATAACCAACTCTGTCTCGCCTCACACACTTTGCTTCATTCAAAATCAAATACCGTCTCATACATACTCTTCTGTTATTCTGACTCTTGACATGACACGACTCAAGTGTTTGATTCACTCGATCGTGTAGTCTTCCTCGAGCGTAGTAAAATAAAATGTTTGATATAATCAAAGTAAAAAATACGCACAAAAAAAATTCTTTCCTTCTCTGATTATTTCCTCACTTCAAAATTGATGTGATGTGAAAGAGAAGATTAGGTATTATTAGGTGGCTTAAAATTAATAATAACAATACAATAATTTGCATAGCGCCGTTTTTGTGAAAGCCACCTCAAGGACGCGATCTATATAATACAAGAACTCAATCACTAACTAATTGCTCAGGCTTGTGCGACTAACAAGAAATAATAATTTAATGGCCTCAGATTCATTGAACATAAAATTTAAGAGGATAATATGTTTAGTCTTATCTGAATATTTATGGTACTAAACTAATTTAGTAGTACAGAGATTATAACCCTTGCCTTTAGTCCGAACAACGCGGATTCAATTCCCATTGAATGCCATTTAAATAAATCTTACATATTATTTACATTAATTATGACAAGTTTCCCGTCAAAGCTTTTCCAACGAACTTTAATCAAAGTCAAACGAATGTTATCGTTTAAATCCAAAGTTATAATGGGTATTTTAAAGCATTATACAGCCGGGCCAGTACCCCGAGTTAACAAACTTCAGAGTTGTGGAGTCCCCGGTACTTCCCAGATAACCAGAATGTCTGAGGAAGATCTGATTTAAATAATTTAAGGAAATGTCGAGGAAACCCATCCTCTCCGCCAGTGATCCGTGGTATTCCTGTATTTTGTTATGGAAATTCTGTGATGAAATCTGTCTGAAAAATTGACATTCGCCCCTACAATCTCTATAGCGCGAAACCACAGTTTGTAATTATACAAGTACTCGAGAAAAACGGGAACTTAACTGATTTGAAAAGTTCGTTAGCACTTTTGTTATTTCTATAAAAAAGAAAACTTTTTTATTTTAACTTTACGTAAGAACAAAAGAGCGAGATTTTGAGGAATATTGCTTAGGATTTGATGAACATTGAAAAAATACGAGTTAACAAAATATTTGCATTTGAAAACCAAACTACGAAAAAGTTTATGACCGTGATCGGGATTTGAATGTCCAGAGCCTGGCGACTGCTTTAACCACTGACCAATCACGAGAGCCTTCAAAGCCGTCGAGTGTGTTATCTAACGACGCTTTTTACAGCCTTACATAGTACAATTAAGCATACTTGTTTGACGAATTTTAAAAAATCATTCAAATATATTATGGCATACTCTCGATAGAATAAAAAATGGCTGACAACCGATAGAATAAAAAAAGATGAATAATTACGCACTACAATTTATAATTCGTCTATGTGTTTTAAGTCGATAATATGTAACAGTATTTATCTTTACTTACTTGACATAAAGCGTTATTTTTTATTTCATTTACAATATTTTTAAAAGTTTTGAAATATAATTCCAGAAATACGAAATATCTCACTGCGTCAACGTCTATCACCTTGCAGTAAAATAAACGAAATAGGGGAAGTTTATATATACATATTATTCAAATATTAATCCATCATCTCGTGGCTTTCCCCAAGATGAGAATGCAAAAGAACCTTCGGCCTAACAAAGCCGGCGTTGATAAACTCGAGAAAGTGAAGGCAAGAGGAAGAAATAAAAGTACGCGGGCTTAGCCGAATAACGAACCCCTTTAGCGGGATGCGTTAGCTGCTATATTCATTTCCTCCGGTCTGAGATCGTAGCGGCAGCGTGCCGATTAAAAGAGGCAGTGAAATTCAAGCCTAGAGCTAAACAATATAAATAAGGGTGCATAAAAACGAGCATGTTTCCAATATATAAATATTTTTTTTTTAATCGCTTTCTTGTCTCCTTCCTCTTCCCATTTCATTCAGCCTCATAACATCCCCTAAAGTGTAACTGCTATAGTACCACTTGCTTTGAGCAATTGCGACTTTTGAGTTGTGTTCAGTGCCGATAGTAAGAAAAATTTATTCAATTAATTTGAATTGTATATTTTAATGTTTATAGAAAACCCAATTAATAAATAACTTACCTCATTTTGTTGTACCTATCTATGCCTTTCAACTATCAAAGTTTAAATAACACCAATTGCATTATTCCTTCACGAAATTCTCAGTAAACAAATACCTTTATTAACTTACTGCGGAAATATTCAAGCTTTGCCAGACCATTGTATTATTCATCATAAATATAATCAGTGTTAACAATTCTACTCTTTTCATCTAACGAGTAACAATTACCCATTCGCGTCAAGATATTCTCGATACATTCATGTTTTTCAAAAGTCTAAGCTTTACAACCTTGGGCTGATCGAAGACTTCCTGGCGCACTCAACTGATATTTGGTAAAGATAAATTACAAAATAAAAACTAAGCAATATTCTTGGAAATCGACCTGTAATACAATCCACAAATCATCAGATTTATACAGAAATGGAATCAGAAAATTAGAAGAACGTTAAAATCTAATCGTAAATATCACAGGAAAGTGAACCATTGATGGGCTTATATAAAAAATATTTTTTCAATTTCATTAAAAAGATTCGAATAGATAAAAATGATGAGTTTGAGACGCTAATCCTTGAAATTCGTATTCGAAATACATTTCATATGCTACGTCGCTTTTAGCGTAGCACCATAAAAGCTTAGAGCCAACAATCCGTAGTAGAACCGTTGCTCATAATGCCTTCGTCTCGCACAAAGGGCGCGTGGAGTTGCGAAGAATGCAGCTTTTAGAGCTTAATACCGTAATTATTTATATTAAAAAGGGAAAGTATTGAAATTCCCAAAGAGCAGATGTTGTTTTTTTTCAAGTGGATCTTATATTAGAATGTTTTTATTGCGTCATGACACAAGTTGATATTGCTAATTTAGTGGCATTTTATCAATGGGTTTTGATTTCCCGAGAGATGTATATTGAGAAGAAGGAAGCATATTTTTTCCAGAAAAGTATGCATTATCAATAAAACTAAATGAAGAATAAAACATGTGTCTTTCCACGCATAATCAAGACAGGATTAAAAAAAATACGGTGAAGAAATCTAGTCCATTTTTTTTCATAAATATATCAATAATGACGCTCTAAGTTAAATACCGGTATTTTCTTTTTCTAAAATTAGTTTTCATACTTAAAATAATTTTAAAAGTTTCAATATTTCAAAGCCACACGCTCCAAATCTATGGCCGGTCGGTTATAAAATTAGAATGTCAAATGTCAGAACAAGGATGAACTTTACCGTACATTATTTTGTGATCTATTCATAGTAAACTATAACTAAACCACGGGTAATAAAATTATGTGCCTTTTTAGAAATATTATTTCAAAGAATAATAGTATTATTTGATATTAACATTATCTTAATATTCATATTGACATATGGTTTGCCCATGAATAATCTGGTTTCTTTCATGAATAATAGTTTTATTTTTTTTATATCGAACAATAATCATTGAACTAAGAGTCACCCAAATTAAGCTTAAATTTCGCTAAAACTAAAAAAATACATATGGGAATTACAAAAAAAATTGATAAATAAAAATTTCCATACAAATCAAAAACAAGAATACGCGTGTGATGTAAGATGTTCCGAATGCAACGGTACCAATATAATCGAGTGATTTAATGAGACGATTTTATTCTCTTTTAAATAACGATTTAAACATTCTGCATCTACATATAAGTATAATAAAACTTGGGTATTTTGAATCAGCGTTGCTGATCTACATGAATATATATTTTAAGCCCTAATGTTTTTCATCGGAGTTACTTTTCATAATGAAACTATTTTTATTACAAATCTTTATTTTACCTTAAATAAATTTCATATCTGTGTTTCAACTAAAAGAAAGCTTTTATTTTAAGCGAGTGTAAAGTACATTGGCATCCTTCCTGCAAAACCTTT
>JAHDVE020001940.1:0-25654 GCA_022606495.2 Halesus radiatus | reverse complement strand
GATAAATAATGGTATGGATAATACTAAAATTTTATTGATATCCATCATAATGTCTAATAATTAAATAAATTCTTCAAATATGAATTGATAATTATGCCATATTTTTAAAGTGAATTCTTATAGTATGATATTTCTTTAATTTTAATAATGATTTGATAACTTCATTTAAAAAAATAAGTATATATTTGATAACTAAAGTAAGTATGCTGAATGTAAAATATAAAATACTCTATAGATTATACAGGGGACAAAAGAAAGTAGATTTGACGATGGATTATCGGAGATTTCTAAGCTGGGATGGATAAAATGGGAGTAAATTAGAAATTGCTTAAATAGTAGATGTATTTTACTGATGGTTGCAGTTTGAGAATATAGAGTATACGTTGATTTGATTACTTGGATTCAACAATATACAAAATTTATAATTAATTAGTTTGCAATAAAAATATTTTTAATATATTTTTTAATGTCTAGTAGTATTTATTGAAGTTTGCTCGCTCAGTATATTTATCTTTGCAATATATAGAAGAATGAAAATTTTAAAAATATAAAAATAAATATTTATTGGTAATTCCTTAGAAACAACACTCAAATTTATAATAATTAAAATAAAATAAATAAAGTGATTATTTAATAGAACCGACACCTAGACACTATTTTACGCAAATACCTTATTTATAGCTATATATATATATATATTACTATTTGTCAATTGAGACGAGATTAGATACACAGTTCAGGCAGTAATAGAGCTTGCAACTAGCTGATGGCGAGATTATCGTCGTCAATAGAAACAATGACTCTTCTCAACTACCCCAGCAACCTTGCATCACTCTATTTCTCTCGAATCAAACGTTTGAATGACCTCCATATGCATTTAAAATGGCTCTTTTAAGGGGTTTATTAGATTGGAATCCCTATTTCCTACATTGCCTTGCACACAGCCATCACCAATTTGATTGTTTCTTCATGCATATTTTCTGCTGACTGCTTTCTGATGATGAGCTATTTGAGTTCGTTTTTAAAAAAGTCAATTTGCTACTTGTTTTCGGATAGTTCTGACCTCAAGGCCTCGACCTGTTCCTCCAACAGTAATATTGAATATTTCTGGTCATCAAAGTTTGCATCCTGCTTGGGTGGCAATAGCTTGTCGAATGTTGGGCAGTCCTCCTCTTTCTGAAATCCGTTTGAGTCATTCTTGGTATTCTTTCTGCAGCCCTTGATTTATTCTCTCAACCTCTCGCATTCCTGGTCCAGCTACCCTAGTTTATTTTTAGTTTGTTGTTCCAGCCCGTCCTCTTTTTGGATTTGCGACATCAAACCTTCTATTCTGGAATTGAGTTTTTTTACAACTTCACCCAATTCCTATTTCTCCACCTTTAAAGTCTGGGCTGCAGTTTCGAGACTGGCTATTTTGTTACGATTTGACACCTCTTTTTCGACATAGTTCAGCACCTGTCTCTCTCTAATCTGTATTTATTTTCTCAAGTACTTTATTTCCTACTGGTTTTTTTGCAATACCTTTTATAAACTCCGTATCCTTAGTTCGAGCTATGTCGGGTTCAAACAGGAAGTCGAAGATGCGATTGAGTGCAAATCTGATCTTAGGTGGATTTGTCGCTAGGTGAGTCTTGGAGAGTTGGAGTTATTATTTGTTGTGAATGGCTCCTTGAATACTGGTTGAGCTGTCTTCGGCTTTGTCTGGGGTGTTTCGTTTTCTTGGTCTTTCACAACATCACTCGAGGTTTCTGCCTCGATGATTTTGCCAATATTGACCTTCTCTAGTTTCGAAGACATTTTTTCAGAGGGACAGATCTATTGGTATTTTTTTTTAAGTGTATATATCTATATAAATAGAAAAAAAACATAAATAGATTTCCATCCAAGTTCGATTTATTTATAAGTTATGTTTATATCTGTAGTTTTTTATTATTATTATTCTTATGGATATTTCTAGTCCAGTTAAGCAGCAATAATCCGTATTTTAAGCAAACATACTACCAAGCCTACAGTGTGGAAAAATATAGTTTGATACAATGGCATTTTAAAAACAAATGAATTCGGAAAACAAGATTTAAAAAATGGAAGAAATATTTTTTTTTTCTATATTTGTCATATATGAAATCTCACCTCATTTTTATATTATATTATGTTTTATCAATCATCAAGAAGGTTGTAGTCGATATTAATGTTCTTCTTTTGCCGAATTTCACGAATGTCGCCCAAATACTATAGGAATTTAAATATAAACCTACATATTTTCTTCAACTCCAGAGTCGGAGTCTCTGCCTGCTTGTCCTCCTATTATTTCAGTAGGAGATTCAGGGATTTGTACACCTGCAACTTTGAAACGACCACATTCGTACCAAAATTCAGGACGATGTTTGCATGAAGATTGGCAGGAAGATTAGCAGGAGGATTTGGGACAATCTGGTTTTGCATCGGATTCCCCACAGCAATATTATTGAATGAAGCAATATTATTCCCCTGACCTCTCTGTTGAATTTGAGTATTTAAAGTGATTGCGTTTTGGGGGTTCGTCAACAGGTACTGTGAATTCGAATAGTCAGCAACGAGTTCGTGATAGCTTTTGATATCGATAGGGACATAGATTCTGGCTTCTGTCGCCTACCTTTTCTTTTCACAACGAAATCTGAACCGTATTCGATCTCCCGAACCTGCACCGCCAACATCTGGAGCATTGGGCTTCTTCTCGACATTGTGATCGAGCAACTTGTACGGATTGTTTATCAGAGCCATTTCTTTCATAGCATCAATTATCATCATCTGCTTGATCAATGACCTCCCTTCCACACTGGATCCATCTATCAGTTTCCGAGCAATATTTAGATGTTCTAGCTACCGGATGACTTTGTTGTTTAGGGTCTTTGGGTCGATGACAGTTTAAAGATTTCTCCCCAACCACTGATAGATCAACATTATTATTTCAGGCTGTTTCTTGAATTCAGAAAGTTCAGCCACACGCTTGTTTACGGCTATGTCTCCTTCACTATATATAAAACATTCGCCTAATTTGAAGATCTTCAGACAGCTCATATCTTTTCGGATTAGAGAATCGTGCTGCTCAATCTTAGCAATGGTCTCGTATTGCTTGATTATTCTGGTCAATAGCTACTTTGAGAAATGACAGAACTTGTCTGGGATCTTGGCAAAGTTGTTTTAGAAGATTTTTCCTTGGACAGTAAATACACAAAGTGATTAATTTACAAATCCTTCAGATAGAGTAAGAGTAATGTTGTTCTACGGATGCGAAAGGTCCACAAGAACCAGCTTCGTATGAGGTTGCAATGCCGTTTTCTTATTCTCTTTTTGGGTATTGACTCCTTGTGTATCTTCGTAGCAACGATCGAGCAAGATTAACTCCGCATTGGGCAGATTGTGGGACAAGCCGTACAGTTGCTTTCCGCACTCGATTGTGGCTTGAATAGTTCCCTCGTTGGGGTTATCATCTATTTTGATGCTTTCGAATTTGAGTTTGTAAACTACTAAGTGTCTTTCTATTTCCTTTAGACAGCAGTAAATGAAGTAGATGTAGTTATAATTCACGAGGTCTTTGTATTTGGGGTCGTATTGCATCTCTCGCAGGGCGGCGTTGAGCCTCACAAAGTACTCATAAATGAGGGTGACTTTATTCTCTATGTTTCTGGCATGTGGGTTCACCACAAAGCTTCTTATGATCCAATAATATTAAATTCCATCAAAAGTATCTAACTCGAATTGCACCTGAAGTTGGTTGTAGATTAGGGTGAGCACCCCTTCCTTAATTGTGAGGGAAATATTTTTGGGAATCCTGGACTGCTCCAGCAGCTTCATCTTTAACTATTTGGTGATCCTTTCCTTGATTTCCTTCATGGCTCCTGCCTGGCTGTTGAGGGTGACGATCTCGCGCATCGGCACTTTGGGATTAATATTTTGTTGTTCATGCAAGAGCCAGTTGAGTCTGAGTTTGGAGCTCGTGATAATCTTGGGGAGAAACTCGTAGTTGGCCTGTGCTAGGACAGAGATGGCGATCTTCTCATCGACATTTGTCCTATGCTCTTCTACGTAGGCTTCGAGACGATTGAATTTATCAGCTATAATGCTTGCTTTGTGGTTAATCATGTATTATTATTAATATTATTATTTAAATTCATTTTTTTAAATATATATGTTTATTATCATTTGTTTTAACCAATCAACAGCAAATCGGAAAAAAAAGATAATCGACCAATATTTTATTAAAACTAAACGTTCACTTTTTTCTTATATGCCTTTCCAGATATATAATAAGCGAAAAATAGTATTCCCGCCAATTTTTACCAAGATGGACAAATGATTTTTTTTGTTTTTTAAAATCACGAATAAACGGTACTCGGAAATGAAGCATACTTCGGCATCATACATATATATATGTTTTAGAAATCTGATTGTATTGAATATATACATATATTAAAATTGTATATACATAGTATACATAGTGGTTTTTCTGAATTCATGAAATCATCTTATTGTCCTTCAAGTACTGATAATCCTTGAGCAAATTCAGCTAATCCTTGGTAAACAAAGCATCCTTTTCTTTGCCTTTCACTCCATTCTGATCTAGAGTTTTACTGATTTGGGCAAGCTTTACCATCTTTTCCATCTGTTCGTCTCGTTTGAGGGCTAATAATATCAAGATGAATAAAAGATAAATCAATAAACAATCTGATGGCTCTTACGTCTTTCCACGAGCAGAGGTTGCGCTCTGGCTTTTTATATCGCCTCGTTCTTCCATTTTTTAAAATCTTCTCTCTCTTTGGCCTGGCGTGCTTGTCTCGCTTTCAGGTCAATCTACTTCGTTGCAGCTGCTTTGACACTGTCTGTGTTGAGAAGGCGGGACTTGACTTCGTCTGCGAAAACACTTTTCTCAACAATATTTTTCTTTTCATCCTTAATCCGTCTTTCATCTAGTTCTTTTCTTCGTTTTTCCACTTGCTGAGTATATTTAAGAGTGCTCGCTGCTTTAATCTTTGGTTATTTTTATCTGTGAATATTTTTTATCATAAATGTTATTTTCATAATCTAAATTTGGTATACTTGAGGGCTTGAGCATATTTTACTGGATCATTTTTTCCTTCAATGACTTCAAGCATAGTCTTTCTTAAAAAATCTTGAGAATCCGATTCTCTGAGTTTGGGCGCTTTTGGTTCCACAAAATTGAAAGCCTGGACTTGTGTGGGTCTCACCCCTTGTTTCTTTCGTTCCAACTCCTATTCGAATGCTTTGTGGATCCGTTCAAAGTTCGGAACTTCCTTAGTCCTTCGCTATTGTTGAGCCACAACTTGCTTTTCATAATCTCCGCCCTATCTAAGCTTCTGGGCCTTTTTCTCGAGTTAATTCTTTTCCATTCGTGGAGGCAGTCTCGAGAGAGCAAGACTCTCCTGGGCCATTCTCGCAATCTTTTCCTTCCTATGCACCAATTCTTCCTCATTGTATTTTTTGAGTAAATCAATGCTACAGAACCACGGAACTGGTTTAGCCTTGAATACAAATTTCTATCTCTCATCTCGATTTTTTTTGCGAGGTTTTTCCCTGTTTATGAAAGAGAAAGGCCTCTCGTTTGATAGGGTCATTATCATGCAGTTCCTCTTGATTTCTTCCCGGCGCTTTTCGTTTTCTTCGAGCATTTTGTCGTATAGCCCCACTTCCTGAACAGCCTTGGGGATGTCTCTGGCCTTGAATACGCTGGGCTATTTGGTCGGAGGATTCGAGAGTTTCGAGTCCATCTTGCTTTTATTCTTCTTATCAGCTTACCTCTGGTCAAAATTAAACGGTATTGGTACCGTTATTTTTTGTTCTTTGTAATCGTAATTGTTTTTTTCGAATTATGTGGATTCTTTATTGATATTTGGCTTTCCTGCACTAAAAGCTCTATTTTTACTGTTTTCAAGCACTGTTGATATCACTGTTTCCCCAAAGCGAACCCTGTTATTACTGTTGTGACCTCCATCTCCTTATTTGTTGGTTTGGTTTAACAGCTTGGCTCCATCTCGAATGTGTGATTGTTTTAAGTACGATCCATTGTAAATTTACGGATCGGAGTCATACCCCGCGATGTCTTCCTCTCCTGATTTCCGTTCGTAGAATCTTGCCTTCTCAGCGATTTTGGAACCCTTCAATGTCTCGCTCAACCTATTGTTGCCTTCTTCGATCGTCGCGTAATATTCATTTGGCCTGCCCTTCAAAGAACAATACTCTAGTAACTAGGGAAACTCGACATACTCATTAGCCTATTGGCAGATTCTCTGAACAAATTATTCCAAAGTCTCCGCTTCTAATCCGTATTTTTGAGAATTCTTCCTTACGACGAGATATTTGATTTCATCGTATTCGGGCTGTTTCTTTAGTGTTTCGACGAATTCAATTATTTTAAAGTACCCTGCTGTTTTGGGGATCCTTCGAAATACCCTTTGGAAAGTTTCGATGATTTAATGAGGACATTCAATTTTCGCTTCGTCTTGTTGTTTTCGGTTCAGGACATCGATAAACTTAATAAACTTGATCAGATCTGGGTTAATCTGTGAGAGTACTGCCTGATCCTTTTCATTGGCTGGGGCTGCACCAAAGTAGGTGAGGATTTGATTATAATATATATATTCGTGATTCTTTCTCCATTCTTAATCGCCCAAAAACATTTCTTCTTCAATTTTGTCCAGCAACCGACGCAGAGAAATTGTTCGCTTCACCTTGTCCTCGTAAAGAGCTGGTGCGCTCATCATCTGCTTCAGCTCCGTATTGGTTCGAAGTTTGTCAATATAGTCCTTTCTCTTGACTAGCATATCGTTATACGTATCCAGAGACTTAAATTCGTTCTCCAATATTTTTATTGTTTCTGGACGCAGCATACAGTGTTTGGTTGATGCACCACTCACTTGTGTTTTAATTTCAGAGTCTTTTGCACCGACCTTTTGTTTCAGCTATGCTTAATCTGCTGCCTCTCCAAAGAACTTGAGGAGCTAGTTTTGAGTCAGGATCTCTTCATGACTAGTCTTCATGCTATAGATATCGGCTGCCATTTCTTCTGGGTTCAGATTGAAGATGCTTATGATTTTTTTGTTATCAGTCAGATACTCGAGTAATTCTAGTTTTTCGATGTGTCCTGCTCCCTTCTTATCGATTTATTTAAATATTTTCAGGATGAGCTCTCTTTTATAATTCTTTTTCTCCGTTTTGTTTGTTTTGGCGTCTTTTACTATCTTTGACGGTTTCTAAGGTGGTTCTGCGTTCTGTTTCATTTGTTGGTACTGACGAAACTGGGAGACGTACCCACTTTATTCAAGGGGAACGGATGCTTTGCTATTTGCGTTTTTATAAGTTTTGGTATCGTTTTTTCCAGAATTGCCTTGGACAAGCCAAGGGTTTTCTCTGTTCTTTTTTGCATGCGATGATTTAGGCGAGTTCAGGTATTGTGATTATTGATTTCTATTGACACTTCTTTCGATCTCCATTTTTTTGTCAGCCAGTACTTTGAGGAGATACTGTTCGTATTCAGGACCACTTTTATGAGAATAATGTTCCTGCACTTCGGCATGTTGCGGTTCGATACCAAGATTCTTGAGGGTTTCTTCATATTTATAGGCATTACCGTATTTTTGCTGGAAATAGGATGCTCCTAATTGCTGATTTCTGAGTCTCGTGGCACCGAGGATTGCCGCGACGTTCTCGAGGGTTGGCTGCTCGAGGCTAGAATGATAATGCTGCACGTGTTGCTGTCTTTAGCGTTCTCGATGTAAATAATATGTGTTTTCGTCCATTCTTTGTTTCGGCTAAAGTGACTTTTAAAAAAAGCTGTTATCTTATTATTATTATTTTTTTTACTATAAAAAATTGTTCTAAAATATATATATATATTTTATGAATATGTGAATTTAATTAAAGAAAAATAAATAAATTAAGTTTTATAATTCAATTAATATTTATTTACCATGATTAATAAACCCTATTTTATTAACCCCCTTTGTGTTTTCAATAATTTAATTAATTACATCTAAAATATTGTAATTATGTTTTAAAAATATATATGTATATATTTACAAATAAATATTTTTGCCAAAATTGACCCCTCCCTTTTGCGATCAAAATTTATAATATGAAAATCCTAAAATTGAAAAATACTTACTTCCAAAATTTAGAATGTCAAATCATTTAGCAACTTCGCTGAAAACACATGGATATGGGACCCGTGCCTCTGTACTTAAGGAATAACATATACCATCAAATCCATCAAATGTTAGAACAAGTGTTTCTCGAAAGTATCGCTCCGGAGACCATGGTAGTTTGAGCTAAATCATCCTTGATATTGAAAAGTCAAACTACAGAGAATTGAGTGTTTAGCCTATGACTCCTGAATTCTTTGAAAGTCTACCTAGATAATCTCCTCCTTAAATCGAAGAGGAGGAAGTCCCATTTTTGGATCACATTTCCAACAAATTCCCGAAGATTACTTAAGATCTGTCATCTCAAACCTTTGGAAAAAAGTCAAGACCAAAAAGAGCAGCTGTAAAATTTGAATCAGCAATCCCCAAAAAGAGTTATATGAAGCGTGGGAGAAAGCCAAACTTTCCGTAGCTGGAGACTGAATTATGTGCATGGATGATTTCAGAAAGCAAGGCAGGCCGTCGGATCATACAAAAATAAATTCAGGATCAGGCGTTTAGAATATGGCGCAAGTCAAAAAGAACCACTGCTTTTAGGGCAAGCAGAGGCTGGCTTGAGAAGTTTAGGATGAGACATACAAAAACATTCGAAAAATTCATTCAATATCAAAGATAAATAAAGGTTTCTTATAAGAGTAAAATCCTAAAAATTGAATATTAGGACTGATGATGTATGAGTTTATTTGTATATTATCTTTGAAAATAAATGAGTAAAGATAGTTGGATATTAATATAATCAATCATCTAATAAAAATAATAAATATTTGTTACATAAATTAATTGAAAATAGAAAATGAGGAATAAAAAAATAAGTTTTGAGGAAGAGGAGCAAAAGACGATGGTATTTCTTCAAAAGGTAAACACAATTCTGAACAACAGAGAGACCTGATAATATCTTATTGGGTTAATAATAATTTGATTCAATAAATAAATAATATACTAATATAATAATATATCTAGCTGGAAAGCATCAAGCAAAGCTCAAAACAAATAAAAAATAAAAACAAATACGCCACCCACAAAGTGGAATGGGCCAAAGAGTACGGCCATTTAAATAAAGTGTAAAGGGTGATGGATAGAGAGGTTTTGCAAATGTGCGATCGGCTCGACACCTTTTTCGAAAAATAAATATAATAATACCAAGTATTCGGAAGAGAACCTTACAAAACATTCACGGAACTCGCACACCATACAGATAATCAGGTCGAAATCCATAACGTCAACCTCTGGTACCAGGTTGAGGGTTTGAAGACAATCATTGAAAAGTTATCTGAAAGCCAGCCATCGAATTCTTAGCCTAAGGCTAAGATGGCAAGTACCACTCAAAAGATAAGTGTAACTAAAGCAAAAGAAGAGGTGAGTAATTCACTCAACAAAATTGACCTAGATTAAGTTGCTTTCATAAAAAACGAAGTCGGCCAATTCCTACTTGAAATGGTAAAAAAAGCCAACCAATAAAGCCAGACGTTAGGGTCGGTGTAGTTTCCCAACTCGGCAATCGATGAACACTAAAATTACGGAAGCGACGAAGTGAAGGGATTTGACTTGAAAAACGATATATTGATAAAAGCCAACGAGAGCGAGGCAATGATCAGAAGGTTTGCAAAAGAGTCTGGAAGGCAGGAGCTTGGGGAGGATAATTAAGCCGAATTAGTGGAGCAGTTAGAAGCAGCAATGATCCTATTGAATGAGAAATATGAGCTGGAACTGTAAAAAATCGACCTAGACTACGAGGATGCATTAAACGTGGACAATGAGGTGTTGAAATAATCTGAGAATTTTTTAAAGCTGAATCATATATACAATTGCTACATCGGTCGCGGCAAGGACCGAGGGCTCTACCAAGAACGTCTCACGATTGAGTTCCCAAACATGAGCAGGAAGACTCTCGAAATACTGACAGGATATATTGAAGCCAAAATCTACAAGATAAGAAAGCTAAAAGCTTGCGAAAGAAACTACCTGAGGGACCGAACAGAACTGATCGAGAAAGCTGAACAGCAGATTATCATGATAATCGAACGAAAAGCATAAAAGGCGAAGCGAGATGCTGAGAAACTCCAACGAAAGGAATAGTCGATGAAACTCAGTGAACAACTAAACTCGCTGAGGGGGTAGTACCAGCTGAAGCAGGAAGAGAAGATTCGATTAGAAAACTAAAGGAAGAAATAAGAAGAACAAGAAAAACTCAAGGACTAAAAGATTTGGAAAGAACACACGGAAGAAGTGGCCAAGAAAGCCGAGTACTTCAGCTAAGTCAAGCAGAAGAAGAAAATGGAAGAGGAAAAAAGAAAAGCATAGCTCGAAAAGCAGTAAAAAAACTAAGCCGCAAAGAAGTTAATGGAGTCGAAGCCTAAAATCCAAGTAAGACAAAGCCATTAACAACAGAAGATCAAGTAAAAACTCGAAAACAAAGAAAGAGCAGTTGAGGCAGTCAAGGAGAAAGAGATCAGAATGGAGCAGGCGATTCAGGGATATGCTCATCGACCAGTTGTGGAAAACGACCCAGCTCGACTCCTGCAAAAGACTGAGAGTCTAATACATAAAAAAGTAGAGTACGACATGGCAGATAAGATTGAGCTTGTGAAGGTACACGGCTATAGTGTAAATCAACTGATGAGCGATATGAGATACAAATTGAACTTCGCCCTCTCCCAGGCTGGACTGGCGAACACAGATTATGCGAGGCAGGTATTGACTAAAATGAACGGACCAATCCAGCCTGCTCCTTATTGATTTGAGTCATTTTTTATTATATAAATTAAGTATTTCTTTTATCTTTTTTTTTTTTGTTTATAACATCACATGGAAACATTTTAAATATATATATATTAAACGAGAATAATTTAAGATAAACCTATCGTAATAAAACCAACCTACTACCATTATTTCCGCTTGTTTTTTAAATGAGTGCTCCAGTTTCGAAGCTAAGAGGAGCAGGGAAATTAAAGTTTTTCTGCCAGATGTGTCGAAAGCAGTGCAAAGACGAACATGGCTGGACTTGTCATGTCAAATCCAATTTCCATCATCTCAAGATGCGGTAGTTCGCAGACAATCCAGAACATATGATTTAAAAATTCTCAACAGAATTCGAAAAGAACTTTATACAATTGATTCGAGACAAGCATCCCAATAAAAAAAAGCGTGCCAACGACGTGTACACCGAGTTCATCGACGACAAGTCCCACATACACATGAATGCGACTCGTTGGGCGACCTTGGCTGAGTTCTGTCGGTACCTGGGATAGAAATATAAAAATATAATGATTGAGGACAAAGAGCAGATGTACATCACGTACACTGAGGTAAAGGCCAAATAATTTGTCGAAAAGATTCATTCGAACAAAATGAAGGAGAAGATGGTTAATCATCTAGATCGAGAATGGGCTGAAATTGAAAAGAGAATCGAGAAGGCCAAACAGAGAGAAGAAGCATCGTTGGCATCCCAACCGCCTGCTCCAAAGGTTCCTCAACTACCTGCCCAAATCGGCATAATTAAATTCAACCTCAACCCTTCTAACGATAATTTATCACTAAAACGAAATTCTGAATTTACTGTCGACGAACTTGAAACGAAATTGGCTGAAGAAGAGGATATTCCTCTGAGCGAAATTATGCCTAAGAAAAAATGTTATAATACTGAAAACTTCATTAAAAAACTCAATCCGAACCTCAACAGAAATTAATAAACATTAAAGGACGCTAACGTTTCCATTATTTAAAAATAGTAGAAGCTTGCAGAACAATAGTAAATAGAGTGGATTCATCAGGGAATTCAGGTGAAAATTCTACCACATGATATTCCTGAATAACTGTGCAACAAGCGAGGTAAAGTAGTGGAGATTCCTGACAAGTTTACTGGAAGGATAGTGGTCGGGGATACGACCATCGATGTTGATCAGACGTACCTCCAAACAGTGGTGCCAAAAGTGGGTCAGCAAGTAATGGTGCTCGTTGGAAAGTTTAGAGGTGTCATAGGTAGATTGGAGAACTTGGACGCAGAGAAGGGAATAGGAAACGTGGTTTTGACTGCAGCTTAGGAAGTGAACAAAGGTGAAGAAGAGAAATAGGAATTGATCTAACTGGAGTTGCCTTGTAATAGTTTTTCAAAGATTGTTTGAATCAGTAAATTTATGTCCTTTTAATACTGTTTCCTTAATCAAAATCTCTGTTTCGTTAAAATTCCTAATAAAGAGGTTATTTGTTCATTTAAAACCAATAAATTCATGGAAATTCATGGAAATTCATTATATTTATAGAGATTATAAGGATTAAATTAATATTATATTTTTTAAATAAAGGAAAAATGTTATAATATTATATTATATGAAGGAACTCCCAATGATATTTTGTTTTTATATGATATATATTGAATATATTATTTATTTGATTGTGTAATTTAGAAATTAAATTAAATCCAGAATTATAATTATTGTTAATTTCAATGAAATCATAGTTATGTCACATACATCACATACAACATCAACGCGTTGTGCACTTTTGATCAACTCTCTTTCATTGGAGAAGCTATAACCTAAAATATTAATTTTGCTCCCAACACATTCTAAATTCAACCATTTTTCTCACTTTTACATTACTTAAAAAACCTATCGACTATAGTATAGGGCATTTTAACTGTACTGAACAGCTTTCAGAACAAATTAATGGATTATAAAATTTGACTAGATACTTCAAGTCGCTCGAAATCAGCTTAAGGATGTCTAGTCGATCATAAACGTGGCTTCAAGTCTCCAGGAATAATACTAGAGTATTTTAATATATAAGTTATCTTTTTCTAATATGACCTTCTTAATTATTCAGAAAAGATAAAACATGTTGAAATATGCCTAAACAATGTCAAATAATGCAAACAAAGCAAAGTTAACAAATTAGGTTGATTAAAATTAGAAACGAAATTAAAAAATCCTCCTTGCTGAAACATTCTGCGCCCCTAGACCATCGGATAGAAGGCGGAACAAATTACCCGAGCATAGCTGAGACACAAATTATTAATAAAATGCCACCAACCCCAATATTGGTTTTATATTTATCCCCCAAAACAAAACATACAATAACTAATCATATATTGATTCTTTTGCAATTCATTATTACTAAAAACTATTTCCAAGCCTCTGGAAGTTAGGAATACACCTTCCACAGCATTTAATTAGCTGCAAATTAGATAGCTTTTTTTTTGCTGGGCCCTGTCGCCTGCACCTCAATTGTTTTTGCTCCTTTGAAGAAAGACTCTGAAACTTTAGGATTGGATATCGACAGCTAACAAATGCAAAGAGCATCATTTGAATTATAAATGTAATTCGGTGCGCTCAATGTGAAATTTTGAAAGAACAGATTCAGTAGCATCTTTGAATTCCGATCCTTCATCAACTCTTCGAATTTTAATCTCAATTCTAACGATTCTTAAGGTTATGATTTTTTCAGAGGTTGTTTGCCTGGTGGTGGCAAAGCTTGGTTCTTTAAATTTATGGCTGTCATTTTTATTTTCTATTTCATTTATGAATTTGTAGCATCATTGCTCATGTAAAAAGCAGTGTTTAGCAATGATGGGTTGGTTGCTGAAGAAGAGTTCAAAAACATCGGAGGTTATTCTTTAATATTGGACTTATTTGCGTAAAAAGTGACTTCTAAATTACTCCTGCTAAGATTCATGTTGCTGATTTCAAATCCCAAGCGTTCGGTATCAAGCTTCTATTGCTCTTCGAGCTTCAAAATAGCAGCATTTAAGTGCTTGTGGATATCAGGCTCCAGCAAATTCAAGTCTTTTTTGTGGTATACAGACACAAAACAGAATACTTTCTTGACCAGCTGCTCTGGCACATTTTCGGTTTATGAAAAGCCTTTCCAAATGTATTGTAAAAGTTAAGTGTGATCGGGTTCTTCATCGAGTGGAAAGAACATAAGTATTTACTTGACTAGTGCCAGCAAATAAGCGTCAGCAATATCAAATACTTTATCCGTTTCGAACAAATTCATGCGATATTGTTAAGCTTTATTCGGAAACTCTTGACATTGTTTATATTTTATGAGAAAACCTTTCATTATTGGTTTATATTTTTGTATTATTATTATTTATTTTAAGGATTATATTTGTTGAAAACTAGGTTGAATATATTAGATAGTTATATATATATAACCCAAAGGTAAACCCAAAAACAATGGAAACCAACCTGAGGACTTTAATTATACAATAAAAAATAATATAAAAAATGTGGAATGGCTAAAAAAGGTCAGACCACGATATACATATCATTTAGGGATATAAGTTATAACAAAAATCTAATATATATGTTGAGGAAAGGGCGTGGGAACGGAAATCTCAAAAGGGGGAAAGCCGCCAAAAATGGCCAAAGAGTGCTCCATCCAGACCTCCTTCCATGATCATAAATATTTTTCAAATTTATTGGAACGATATAAATAAACTAACGAATTAGACATAACTAACTATACATAGATAACTATTATTATAACGGCAATCCCACTAATACACTGATATATTTTTATAAATAAATAGATATACTACTCCAAAAGCAAAATGAATGGTGTATGTTTATGTAGTAATTTATATATATGCTTAGAAAGGAGTCTCGAAACTATCATTATGAATATATATAAATGTATTAAAACATATTATTTGATTATTCTATCTGGTGTACCTGCGAAGCGGTTGTATTTTGTTATGTTATTAAATATTAATTATAGTCGTTATATTTTAAAAATAAGATAAATGACGACCTTCAATCCCAAAAACTCATTTTCTAAATAAAAGACAACAACATCAGTTCGCAAACCTATCAATCGAAATTTGGAATATTAATTCAATAATACTGAACTGACGAACCCATCGGCAGAGTTTCCAGCCTACCATAATAAAGATGCCAATATCTCTAACACAAACCCAGCAAACCCATTGGCTCTGACCTCAGTGCCTGAGTCCTATCTCAGTGCAATGATGAGTCTGCAACAAAAATGTGAATAGCTCTAAAAACACTCCAGTGATACGCAAAACATCAATTAAGAGTTGATGACAGAAAATAAATAATTAAAACTCAAATTGTTGTAAAGTGAGGAGGAAAAACTAGGATACGAAACTCAGATTAATAATCTGCTTAAATAGTACAACACACTGAAGGAAGTACTGTCTCAGACGAAGTTGCAGGGCCTGGTCAGTAAGAAGGAAGTTGAACAACTAAAGATCGAGAAACAAAATGTCCTGGAGAAAGTGACGGAGAAGATATGCAAGGAAAGGGCAATATCAGTCCTCTAGCAAAAGGTAGAGGATTACTACAGGGGAAGCAATAATGAGAGAATTCGGGCGGAGCCAGTATAGAACTATAGCAAAACACATTAGAAATAACAACATATCACTCCTCACAAGAGATAATCGTTGGTACCGAGAAAAAACTCACTGACCAAACTGAAGGAAAACCACAACAATAACACTATCATTCATAATTTTTAAAGACCGTATGCCAATGGTGAGAGCACCTTCCGAAACATTTAGTAGTCCCGTCCTTTACTATCCGAAGTCAAGAAACGTTACCAGGGAGGATCTTCCGGGGCTTCGTTGCTCAGTGGGAACCGATACGAACTCCTCGAAGAGAGCGTGAGTATGTACCCTAGATCGGGGCATAATGCAAGCTAATTCTATATCAGCCTTGTAAAAGATATAATGAAGAATGAAAAGCTGCTGATCGAGTTGAACCACCAACTGGAATGTTACGAGAAGCAAATGGTTTCGGGCACTCGAGAGAAACACACGGTAGTTGCTAAAATCTAGGTGATCTCGAAGGAAATTGGAAAGGTCAAGCAATAGTTAAGATAGGCGAAATAAAAACAGGCGTCTTTTTGAAATTGTTATTATTATTATGATTTTCCTAAACAGAGTTAGCTAAATATATTTTTTTACCAGTAATTTAAAAATAAACAATTGGCAGCTTACGAAACACTCAAAATTTGTGGACTAACCATCCTACAAATAGAATCATGTTTCTAGACTGAGGGAGATAACTCCGTTATCTAAATACAGGAATAGAAATAGATATTATTATATTATTTTAGATTATTATTATTATTTAATGTGGTTCTTGTCAAAAATAAATATACAGTATTGGTCTCCAATGAATGCATCACTCCTCATATGGGCTGCATCTATCTGGCTGGTGCTTGCGGACGTTCTTAGTCTTCGTCTTAAGCAAACTGTCGCTTATTGAAATAGCATCTCAGCGTGTTGAAGATAAAGAAAAGAAATGCCAGGGCTAGGATGCCTAGCACGACATAAATTGCGATTTTTCCCGGTTCTGTAAGCATATAGTAAAGAAAAGTGATGCGATATTGTTATTATATTTACCTTCTCCCATTTTAAGGTTTAATCTATAATAATGTATATTTTATTTTTTATTTTTTTAGATTAAATATTTAATAAGATATATATTTTTTTTAATACACTCTCTACAATTACATACACCATAGGAAATAATTAGTTATTGTTAATATTCAATCATTAATATGGACACAGCCAATTATATTGTTTTTCTAATTGTTTTTTTATCATTATTTGATGTACAATATAACTTTAAGCCCGATCATATGTTAGACTTATTCAAAATACATTATTTAATTTATATATTTCTATTCATTTTTACAAATAATTCTAACTCCTAAATTTATATTTGTTGTATAATACTATTGGAACAGTCAATGTATGATAATCTCCAAGATACCAAGTCTTATAAATCCAATACGAGGATGTGCGATTATCATCCGAGATAAGAGATCATCAAAATATGCTAAAATTTGCGTTGTCCCGACAGACTTGCCTGCCGAATATGCCTCCCTGAGCGCCACACCAATCACTCCTTCATCGATTTTAAGCTGGTAGAAAATATCAGGCTGATACTCGATACCCACATCTTTTAACAGACCCTAAGACTCTAAAATATTTTCGATTAGATTCAACGAAAATTCAGCTCAATTGTTGAGGATTATAAACAATCGATAAAAAATCTTATAATAGCCAGCTCGAGCCAAGTGTTTTACGATATCGCTCAAGAGCAGTTTAGTAATCAGGAAAAAAGTTACAAGACAGCCTCACTCGCGTAGAATATATTCAATGGAAGGCTTGAAGGGATAGATTCTAGTGACTTCATCCTTTTAGCTGAGGCCTTCCACGGGAGAAGGACATTTTTTGAACCGGAAGGGAAACTCAGAGTCCCTGATTTCAAGTGTATCGAAGTAATTGCAGAAGAGTTTCAAGCAAACCTGTCCATAATCGATAAATTATTTATTGGAGATGATAATACTTCATTTTTCAGGCAAGCAGCTAGTAGTAACAGCCATAATGTATACGAAAGTTTCATCAGCAATAGCAACTCCAGCTAAGGTGCGAATACAACTATCTGTAACACAAAGACCCAGTCGAGTTTCATCAGCTTCAGATCTTTGGTGACACCCAAGAAAAATATTATTGTCCCTACAACGAACGAAAAAGACTTTCTTACATAACTCGAATTATCCAAACGAAACAGTTTGGAGTGGAAGAAATTTGAGAAAGCAAATGTAGGTTCGAAATCTTTGAATCTCAATAAAAACATTTTGATGACTAGCAGGGTTCATGATATCAGGAAGGCGGGACTTAATTGGAGCTCATTCCAAAGTATCACTCTGAGGAAAAACCAGCTTACAAGCTTAAGTTGGCTGCGGGACCTTCATCTTTTAAGTATCAGCTTCGACTCTTTACAGGAGTTGGATCTTTCTGAAAATCGTATATATAGTATATAGCCACTTGTAAAAGTTGAACTCCCAGAACTTACAACGTTAAATCTAAGTATGCCATACAATTTATATTATATATTAAAAACACACAACTTATATTTTTATAGGTAAAAATTTAATTTATAGTTTCGAACTACTTGGCACGGTTAACACCTCTTTTGTTCGATGGCCGCTCCTCACTCTAATTAATATTTCTAAAAACACAGTCTCTAATCTAAACTTCATTATGAACATCACTTTCCCTAAATGCACGATCGATGTTGGCTAAAACACAGTCAAGTATATGGAAATCCTGATGAAGTGCCCATACCAATTTAGTATCCACCAAATTAATGTAAAGAATCTGAAGTTCTAGGATTCTTTCGCTTTGAAGAACTTTCAAGACAGTGCTAACTATCATAAATTTATAAAATGAAATCCTAATTTACTAATTATTGTTGATGTATATTTTTTGAAATTTTCTTATCCTATTGATAAAACATATAGAGTGCTCTTAATAGCAAATATTTAAGGATTAATTAAATAAAAATATTTGTATACATCAATCCTGATTATTTATTTTAATTTGCCCATATGCACTTGTTTAATAGTTCACTTTGTCGAAGCAATGAATCGCCCATTTTTGTACTATCCAAGGGTTACCTGGTCTCGTCTGTAATATATCCCTTATCCTGTAGCAGTTCCGCTTCTGAACTTACACAATAACTTTTCATTATTCACAAACGTCACCGACCCATAGCCTTCTATAACACCTTTATTGAAATGGCCGACATAAGATTTCCAGTTTTTATAATTCTATTTTTCATGACTCGCAGTCTGCTGCAATAATCTTGTCGCTCCATAGAACTCGTACAATCTACCTTTCCCGCTGAACAACCCTTGGGCCCATTCTCCCGAGTAAGTCTCGTCTCCCTGCTTGTTGGTCAAGGTCCCTCGTCCTTCGCGCAAATCATTCACGAAGAATCCCTCATAAAGATAACCTGACTCATACAATGCAATACCTTTTCCAGTCTTCTTCCCGGATACACTGTTGCCTTAAAATTTAACTTACCTTGAAAGAAGA
This sequence comes from Halesus radiatus, assembly GCA_022606495.2. Taxonomy (NCBI): domain Eukaryota; kingdom Metazoa; phylum Arthropoda; class Insecta; order Trichoptera; family Limnephilidae; genus Halesus; species Halesus radiatus. The sequence continues at coordinate 6,604 of JAHDVE020001940.1, read as the reverse complement.
CCGAAATCAAAGCAGTATTGGAAAGTATATTTTAGTATTTCCTGTGAAGGACAAGTTGGAAATATAACCGATTTCTTGCGAGGTAGTTCTAACGGGGAAATATTGGAATCTACTGGACGGAGCTGTGAGGTTTTATTTGTGTGTTGGGAAAAACTAGAATTGCCAAAGGATGACTTGTTCAGGTTAAGAGCAAGGCTGTTTAAAGGCATATTCGATACATGGATTCCTTGATCGTTCGACTCAGTTACAATACTTGTTTTTTTGCTTGAAGCGCTCTTTATCTAATTGCCAGATTGTTTATATGAATGTTTACTTCTATTTTGGTCTTGTTCGTGGAGCCCCTCACATTAGTTTTAATTGGCATGCACTGTTTTGTTGACCCCGTGCTTCCATTGATCATGACTCGACTCTTTTCTCCGAAATATCTTACTCAGTTCTTCTTTACGGAGCTCGTTGTTGGTGTTGGTGAGAGCCTAGTTCCTCAACTTTTATTATTTGAGCTGTTATTAACGGATGGCTAGTTGTTGTTGTAATGTTAATATTTCATTCTGCAAGCCAGCATACTACAAAATATATTAATCCGAGTCAGATGCCAGTTTACAATTTAAAGAATCCTCGTCAACACTGAATCTGCCAAGCCGATTAGAATTGGCTAGTTACTTCTCCACCACAGACATCTCTCGTTCATCCGGAAAGGACTCAGAATCATGGGCAGCATCGTATTTGCAGAGTTCTTCGCCTCGAGATCGATCCTCTTTCTGTCGGCTTTATTGTTTAGTGCCAATATATTCAAGCATGTTGCAGATTTCATCCGCTACTTGCTTCGCGAGGCATTCTTGACTGTTCTTTAATAGAACTACTGTAGAGTTTTTAAAGTCATTAAACGATTATTTGAGAGTTTTAACTTCAAGGTAAGCATGATTAGCTGTATTTTTAACTTGGTTGTGGCTCCGAATGATCTTTTAGAAATACTCCATTTATCGAAGCAGTTTACTCTGCATGTCGACAACCTATTGGTTCCTCTTCTGAAATACGCTTTCGAGTTAATACATCTCTTCATTGTTTTTTGAAATTGTCTGAGCAATCGAATCGCATATTTTGGAATTCAATATCCTGTTAACTTCGTCGTTCATATTTTTTAAAATATTTAAAGATAAATTTATATTAAAAAATATACTAAATAACTATAAGATATTTTTTTTTAACGATAATGATTTTAAAAAATATTATAAAATATATTGATATAATAGTTACTAGGTTTTTTAATAATTTAGAAATTAATATTTTTGGAACAATAGTCTTTAAAAAAATATAAAAAATAGAAAACTATTTATTACCTGAGACATTTAACACACCCTTCAGAATATATAGAATAGTTCCTTAAAAAAATAGACGATGATTAAATAAAAGTCTATTTTTCAATTCGTCAACATCAGCCTCTGGTTCTACAAGGCGAATCTAACTACTCTCACAACTCTCACTTATTATATTGAAATTCTCAACATTATGGTTTACCTACTAATCGAACAAAACGAACTTTTTATTATTCAGTCGAGAGAGCCAATAATTGCGCCCACCTTTGATGATTCGTCAATATTAATGTGTCTGAGCTTAGGCAGTCTGCTTCCCAAATTAATATGCCTTTTCATAATAATAAAACACGCAACTATTAGTTCTGGACAATTGACTCGCTTCGCATATGCAATCATACTGCTAAATGAGTAAGTCCTATATCTCTGGGACTGCATTGTTGTCGGGCTAAGCATCTTCTCATCAGATAAAATAGATGTATTTTCTAGGACTGCAAGTATAATATCAATACCAAACCTACTCATGTCCCTAGGACTTAAATGCTATCAGGAATTTCTCGTGAATAATTCATCTTTTATTAACGACTACCCAGATAAAAGAGCAGCAAATTATAGTTATGTGTTGACTAGAGCCTTCCTACTCTTTAGTATGTGTCTTTTTCTCCTACCGGGTCGCTTCTTGTAGTATAATTTGATGGGAAGATGCATTTCCTTTCTTCTAGTGTTTGTTGAGATCAGTAAGCAAACATAACTTTTTAAAATTATTTCTTTTTTCATAAACATCTTTCAAAATTGGCCCTCCTATGCAAGAACAATTCGAAAACTCCAAATCATAATTTTTTTTTCATTTTCGAAATTCGAATGCTATTCCTTATTAAATATTATTTCTTTTTTATATTTATGTATTAATAAAATACAATATATCATTAGAATATTATCTTAAGGCACCTTACACCAACAACGTTATCGGCAGTCTAAAAAATATAAAATCGTGCGTCTTCACAAGTTTTTTACTCTCCAGAACTGTCAATGTCGCTCCATTTGAATCCACTCTCATCTATTTGTTTATTGTTCTGATTATATTTCAAGTCATACTTCAATTAATCTACAGAAATTATGTCCGAGAAGTAAAAAAACCAATAAATTCAATATTTTCTTCTTTTATTCTCATTTTTTGATAATCCAGAGAAGAATACGAAGTTCACTTGATTTGTTGCAGGACTAGCGAGATTCGCACTTAAGACTTCTCTATATGAAAGAACTGATATCGACCAATTCGGACGAACACCGCTATAAAGTGAACTCTATCTTAATTTATCACCGTTTCGACTGTCGAGATGTGGATTGCGTTTGCAGAACTTCACGAAATCTATTCGATTTTCGCACAGGGACTACCAGTGATATCAACTATCAAGTCTTTCTGCGGCATTTCTTGCTGCAAGAAGCAAAGATGCACAAAAATTATTTCGAGGATCAATGCTCTTCCCATATTTTATACCTAAGTGCCTTAAGTGTTCTAAACCTGTATCCGACTCTTTTCTACGAAACAAACTTACTTAGGCATAAGTTTAACCTTGCATTCGATGAGATTCATACAGTATATCTTATGAGAAGAGAAGCCACACTGAATCTCGAAGAACTGACCAAGAAAATCGACTGTCTGCGCATTGAGAAAATCAAGCTCTATCTCAATATTAAGGAGGATCTGCTTAAAGAAATCGAGAAGCTCAACAATAACAAACTCATATTGTGGAATATGTTACGAAACTTGAATCCGAGCTTCAAGGAGTTCGAAATAGTGATTCAAAAGTAAATTGAGCATCGTGATAAAATCACCGAGCTGCACAAAACTGCGATATTTGAACAACTAAAATCTAGGGAGCTCTATGGAATTATGATAGGATATGCCAAAATGCTAGAAGATCCCGATATGGAAAAATCCATCAACAAGGACATCCGACCCGAAGAGCTCGATTAGTTAGCCTAAAATGGAGAAAAATTAAGTGTCTTTACTTCGAGTGTGCGTGACTATTTAGAGAACAAGAATTCCTTCTGTGTGCGCATGTTCTCTAGTGGAGAAAAAATGGGGTGTATTGAATGGCATAGCGAGACTCTCAACAATGTTATCTTATCTCCTTCGGGCACTTCGTGGGTCGGAGTCAATATTAGGTAACTGATGCCTCAAGTGTATCGCGATGTGCATCAATCGTATCTTGAAAAATGGTACTAAGCTCCAAATTCTAACAAGATGAATAAGTTCAGTGAAGTCTATATTTAGAATCAGCAAAATGATATTTTTCGGGTTTCTATGTATATCAGGCTTTTACCGCTTTTCGACGACTATTGTCTCTACGCCATTATCTACAAAGGCGAAGAATATCCACATCTCGTGTTGACTATGTCGGGAGAGGTAGTGAAGATGCCGAGATTTCTCGATAAAATATTTATTGACAAAGGATTTAGCTACAGCCAAAAGATAGATTTATCATTACTGTCGAGCGAAATTCTTTTCAGTGAAGAAATATAAGCCTAACAAACAGCAGGGTGTGGCTTGCGTCCAATAAATTTCTCATTTACGCTTAACTTCAGTCAAAGATACGATTACTATTACTCCCAGTTTTTGAATTGCGTCAAACAGATAAAGGAGTCCAATCACCGTAGCTGGTAAGGTGGAGACACAAGGATAACTCAACTGCGTGATAGCTCGAAAACAAGCGGATAAAATAAGAATTCTGCTATAAAAAGTTTGAAATTGTATTTTAACTCCTTAATTGATGCCGAATGCCATAGCGATTCCAGTGTGTTTGAGTCCGAGCTCAAGGTGGTGTTTGTCGATAATTATGCGACAGGAAAAGGTATCCCCTACTATTTCCTCAGGATCATGAAAACCGACCCGAACAACGAAGGGAGTGACTTGAAAGACAGCCATTTTAACTCTATCGATGATCCAGATGAGTTATAAAAAGTGCATCCAACAAAAAATCAGACCAATTTTATAGGCTTTAGCGATTCTTCGATTTCAGTGGCCGACACCACTTTTATTAATGCGAGGCTTAAAAACGTACGCCATTCAGACCTAGTATGTACTACTCAGTCTGTGATCGTTCTTCTCGCCCTCTTCGCAGTTGTAACCATAATTCGCTCGGTTTTTTATTCGAATCTATTAGACAATTTCTCGGGGGTCGTCACTGACACGAGAGCCCTCTTTGAAACAGTAGTTGTGAGTAAACTAATATACAACTACGCTATAGCAACTGTCATTCAAGGCAAATACTAGTCCCAATAAATAAATACACTAATAAACTTAGGAGGATATCTTACAATGGAGCTCTTGAATCGAACAGCCTCAGATTTTGAAGTAGATTTTAAATATTCAGAGAACAATTCGAGGATGGGAATCTTGAGCCTCCCAATTGACACTTTTTTGAATGGCATTATTACGCCAGTCAACCTCAACTCGTTCTTCCAAAGCTGGATCATCAATACTTCCCCTATTTTTACAATCAAAGGTTCAAATCTTTACGAAAAGTTTATATGTATGGTCACAAATCTTGAGATTCTCTAAAACTTAAATGACAGACAAGCTATATTATACAAAAATAGTGCATTCTCCTATCTAGATTCCCTAAGCATCATTCTGAATGCATGCTTTCCCGCATTGGTAGTCATAATATTGATTTTATTGACTCTTTCTAATTGGTATATGGACAGGCAATTGACAGCAAAATAGGAAGTGCTGGGACTCTTCGCAAAGATACCACTAGATCATATCGATATCTACATAGAATTCTATCAATCCTGTCAGTTAGATATCCGTGACTGCTAAGGCTGGTATATGCAATCTTTTTCCCAAAGTGACAGAAAGACAAATAAAACGTGGTTCAGATCACCACCCAGAAAAAGCAAAATCAGATTTCTTATCTTTACCGTTTTTATATTATTAACGATACTTTGGCAAGGATAAATCATTTATTAGCACAGCACTTTCTCAGATTACATGAAGAATTCTATTGCTCGAATGACCGAATTGGATGACTCTTATAATACGTTGATCAGTGGTTTAATTATCAAAAAATCATTTAACCTTAGCTTGACTTTCCCGACTCCGAATCTTATAAATGATGTGCATAATAAACTTAAAATGAACAATCTTAGGTACAATAAAGCTATGCTTGAAGCCCAGAGACAGTACGATTAATATACTACATCGTCAACCTTCACAGATATTATTACAGAGGATCTTTGCAAGGTAGGCGAATCTGATTTGCTCCAATAGTACTACATCTGGTGTAAAAACATACAATCTGATGTATTAGGTAATGGCATCCTCACAACATTTGGCTATCTTCAGAACTATGTGTTCAGTGGCCTTCAAGATGTGCTTGCCAAGGGGACAACTGAAATAGTACTGGATTCATTCAGAGAGATTGAATAATTTGTGTATTATAGCTTTGTAGGACACCAGAAAGTATTGGAACTGATTTAAGATTAAATGAAGGAGCGGCAGTCTAAAAATAGTTTTTCGAACTTCGTTTCAGTTATGATGAATGGCATATTTTTGGGAGCGATACTATGCTATTTCGGGTTCTGGTACCCGAAAGCCCAAAAACAAAAATTAATGGTCTACAAATACCTTCTCGTTGTGCCAGCAAGATAGCTCAAATAGAATGCCTACTTTAAGAAATATCTGAATACTCTGAAGGGCTTGTGTACTTCGTCCGAATGAGATATATAAACTCTTTATTCTAAGAACTATTTCTCATTTATCATATTATATTTTTTAATATATCAATCAAATAATTATGTAGATTGGGGTAATTCGATATGGATATCTATATCGATATATGTATTTATAAATGTACATTTTATATATATATGTATGTGTTTAAATCTAATATTTGAATAGGATGAATAAACAAATGAATAAAAATATTTATTAGTTAAAATTTAGGATCATACATTTTTATTAAATCATCCATTAACTCAATATAAAGAAGAATCTCGAAATATCGAAAAGCTTTTCTATTATAGTATCACTACCCTCAGTAGGATCAATACAGATAGAAAAATCCCAATAAATTTACCTAAATTTTAAAGTATTGTAACTTATAATCACCGCCAGAATTTTAGCAGTAACTGCCAAAATTCATATAGTACCGAAACAGAGTGCTTGGGGAACTGTTTGAATCGAAGGCGAAGTCGATGACTAATACATGGCTAAAAGAATTAAAACTTACCTCAGCATAGCTTCGCGGAGTAAATGAAAATAAATAAAACAAACATCCGAAGGAAAA